>JBAMDN010000242.1:0-38278 GCA_037074945.1 Tetracladium marchalianum
TCTGCTATGCTTAGGGGGGACTTGTACCACGCATTTCTTCCGGGGTTGACAGTTAAACGAAATCGGTGCCACCATGCATGTCACCGATTCAACCAAGCAGGAGAAGCGCCGAGGAGAAAACAAGTCGAGCTTTGGAGAGAGTATGTACCATTTCATTTAGTATACCAAGCAATTCTTGAGCCTCTTTCTGACTTCCCATCAGTATTCTTGATGATAAAACCCCTCTCCCTCTGCAAGCTGCAACTGACGAGGAGGATGCACTCCTTCTCCGAGATGATGCTTATGTAGAAAGTCCCATCAAAGTAGACTACGGTACCAATCTTAGGTATGGCCCTATCCAGCGCTCAATGTACACGCATTTACGTGTCGCAGGATTGGTAAAGGCGTCTTTATAAACTTCAATGCCACCTTCCTCGACACCTGCCTGATCACCATTGGAGCTCGTACTCTCATTGGACCCAATTGTTCTTTTTTCAGTGGAACTCATCCTTTGGATCCATTTCTGCGGAATGGTATTCGAGGTCCTGAACTTGGAAAGCCGATTGACATTGGAGAAGACTGCTGGTTTGGAGGAAATGTTATTGTTCTCCCCGGCGTGACCATCGGCAGAGGAGTCACTGTTGGAGCAGGAAGTGTGGTGACCAAAGGTATCATAACCCGAATAAATCCCTTGATCTCATCAGCATGCGAAGGCTAACAGAAAGGCGCTACTCACAGATGTTCCGGCCTTCCACGTTGTTGCAGGTAATCCTGCCCGGGTTATTAGGAAGATTGAGCCAAAAGAACGAGACCCAATATTGGTAAATGCCACAGATGATGCAACAATTGTTGCTGCCACGAGTTCCTAAGAGTGGCCATATAGTCGACTGCTTCCAAATATTTTGAATAGATGGATCTTCTCTTCACAGTCCTAGCCTGATAGAAAATGATGAAATCACCAGAACCAACACATTGATAACGGCCCACGTGAAAGGTATCCACGTTGTCATCTGAAAGGACCCAGCATTGTAAACTGCCCCGACGCTTCATAGAGTATTAGTTTCATATTCTAGAAGTGAAGTGCTTGTGTTGTCAGACTTACATCAGGCCAACAACACTTCCGGCTATCAGTGCTTCAACTCCAGCGATGAGCAGGTAGAAAATCGGAACTATCCACACATATTTCAATGCCGATTTTCCATTTCTCAACTGAATGACCACTGCGAACAAAGCTACAACCAAGTGAAAGACAGCATAGATGATCAGTGTCCAGAAGAGAGTATATCGCCATACATCGGTGGCAAAGTAGAGATACTTCGTGGTGCTGTCTGTTGCTCGGACTGGCCAGTACAGGGATGGAAATGGCGGAGTTGTGTAGTTGGGCGGAGCTGGGTTTTCAAGACCTTTATCACTTTCAAAATCAGTTGAAAGCTAAGCTATATTGAGTGAATGGGCTACACATACCTGGGAGCCATCTTCGCGTTTGAGTGATCTCAACGTGGAAATTGGGCGACGTGTGTCGTTGAAATTGGCGGGCAGGATGCCTCGGCTCAAATGCTGAACGCTGTTCCTCAAATCGCAACAACCTTAACTTCCTCCCGTTCCCTCTAACAAACGATACATGAACAGACGAACCATGAACCACGATGCCGGCAGATCGCCTTCTCACAAATGTGCTCCGAGCATTTCAAGATGCGCCAAATCCGGAACAAACAAATAGAATTCTTTCCAGCACGACTTCCCTCCTTACAACGCTTTCGAATCCTTTGAACATCACCCTCCTTACGTCGCAGCTCCTTACCGCGCCAGCTGTCTGGCAACGCGTAGAGGGGCTTAAAACGAGTTTGCGAATCATCAGCATATTCAATACTGCCGCAATCATTGTCCGGAAGTTCCAGATCGAAGGTCCACAGAAGCCATACGATGCATATCAACCACGACAAGGAGGAGGGCTAAGTTGTGATGATTGGGCAAAGGCAGTGATAAATGGAGCAGATAACCGTTCCCCAAGATGGCTTCACTCACTTGTTATTTCTGGCATACTTCTGGGAATGGAATCGCAAGAACGAAGGGGGTTAACATCGGCGCTGAGGATGAAGCTGGAATATGCGATGATCACAGCAGCAAATCTAGCTCTCGAGGGACCAGCCAACAACTCCGGTTCAGGTGCAGATTCAACAATTCTGGCTCTAAATCATGCCTTTCCACTTCTTTCTCACAGTGCTAGAAGAGAGCTCAATCATGATGCTTTGGGACTTCAAGCCATAAGGGCAATCACATCTGTCGAGGGTTATCATGATGCATACTTTCTGGAGGCGATCGATTACGATGTGAAGCAGATTCCTGGGAACAAGTTTGAGTGGTCGTCGAAATCACCGTCATTTCTCCAGATACGGCACATGACCTCTAAGCCTCTGGTGCAGTCCATGGGACCGCTTTCGAAACTCACAGCTTATGCAATTGAGAATATGAAAGATCCATTACGGGTAGTGGAAGCTCGCGAGCATTTACTAGCATTTACAAACAGCCTATTCACGAGGTGGAAGAGGAACAAGCTATCCGAGATCGACTCTTCTGAAGAAAGTACTTTCCTGAGCCCGGAGACTCTTTCCAGCACATACCCTGCTATATGGCAGGTCCTTAAAACTGTAATGTTTGCTACAGTGGTTATTCTCCAGGCGACTGTTACGCGAACATTGACAGACCGAATTTTATCATCGGCGCAATATGCGCCAGCTACAGGCTCTAAGTCCCTGCTGATTCTCAGAAATATACACTTCATATCGTCTCGTCTGGGATCAAACGCTTTCTCAGCCTACACTTTTGTCAACATGTCATCTATTGACATATTAACCCGATTTCCAAAGGAATCTCTTAAACTCCTAACATCAATCTATCCTCCGCATGCGGGCAGCATACCTCCTCACCCCCTCGACCGCAACTTGGATCTGTTCTATCTCAACACTGCCGAACACTTCACTCTTACCCTCTCACCCAGTGACTCTGAAGCACTCATCGCCACACCTGCTTCGCCATACCTCAACCCAACGGCCAATGCATTCCTTCTAGAAATCTTCGAAGCTGCTCACAGTGCAATGCTAGCCGTCCTCGCATCTCCTCGAAACTCAAACCTTACTACACAGATAATACCATTCTACGTGGAAAGCCTCTTCAATTCATTCCCTCGAAACCTATCACCACGACAATTTAGATTTGCCTTCAAAGCCTTGATGCAAATCTCCACCCCACCAAATCCACTCTCTGCATCGCAACCAATGATGGCGGAAACTCTATTGGAACTTGTTCATCACCGCGCTCTCAATGCACCTACTCAACCACTTCCCCCGGCAGTAGCTATCAAAGACCAAGCCGATGCGCAAAGTCTAGATCACTGGCCACTACTCTCAGAACAAGCCGTCCTACTCCTTACACTCCTCGATTCTTTACCAAGCGTCACCATAGATGTGCTAGAAATCTGGCTACCCATCAGTGCAGACTTAATGAACGTCATACAAGACCGAAACATGCGAGAGTATTGCAAAGCGAGGTTTTGGGAACTGTTGGAGGGTGGTGAGATGGATGTTGAGAGGAGTGCTGTTTGTGTGGCTTGGTGGAGTAGTAGAGGTGGGAGGGAGATGGTTTTGTTTGGGAATGAGGAGGGAGGAGAGGGGGGGCCTTTTATGAGTGGTGGGCTGGGGGTGGGAAGGGAGAGTAGGCTATGAGTATGGTTGGATTTAGAGTTATGATAGGAGGAGAATATACCCCGTTTTAGTTTCTATGATTGTAAACTTCCTACACAGGCGAAGAGAGCGGGAAAAAACTGCTGATGAAGTGATGCCACGATTGTTGCAATAGGTGAAACTGGTTTCGTGTATGACATGTTGTGAAGGCAACCGACTGTCGAAAGTAGAGAAGGGTTAATGATGGGTGCAGTATAAGATGATATCTCGAAATACATCCATGATGGTGAAGTACATCTCGGTCGCAATTATAAGTAGTCGAGCCCCGTCTTCACCGAGCAGTAACTGCCTAATTATCGTCATTCCAAATTTACGTTCACGTGCACACAGTAGTAAAACAAACCATCCACATCAAATGTAAAGAGTTTTATTTTCGACTATTCATAAAAACGCTTTTTGCATCATTTCACCCATCCCTCCCTGCCAATGTATGATGCACCAGGACCCAACCCACCCGAATTTCAAGCCCAATTCGTCTATATGATAACACCCTGCCAGAAACCCAAAGATTTCGCTTTCCCATCTTGCCATGTTTGATGTACAAGTTTCGCTTTAGTATACAGAAGAAATAGTTCCCGCCAGAGGGGAGGAACAAGGGGGTACAAGTCCAACTTGGGTTTTGAAACCCGGGTTTTTTTAATAATGAATAATGGAAAAAATCAACGCGTCTTGGGAGAACCGGAGGTTTGACATAGGCTTCAAGCACCGACAGCCGTGTGAAGAGCACTAATGCTAGGAAGAGATTGGTTTTCGGAATCTTGAGCTGTCTTCAGATCATCACCATCCTCAACTGTAGCATCGATCTTCCTGTCAATAAACACAGCAGTAGTTGGCGATGCATCTGGCGTATAAAACATTGCCTGCTTTGAATGGCTTCCTGGAGCATCGTCATCATCGTCATCATCAACCGGCGGTAGAGGAGTGCGTCTGCCGTCAGAGAATGTCGCTGCATCGCTATCCTCGCCTTCCGAGACAGCTTCGCCACTAGATAATGCGTGTCGTTTGTGCAGATCTCTGAAGCTTTTGGCAGTTGCTGTACTCGCTGTAGCTGCTGAATCATGTCTTTCGTGATAGTCGACTGGCTCGGCGAGAGCAGAACGGAAATCATCGAGTGTAGGAGCCGCGCCGCCTGCCTCATCCTTTTGCGACTGTCTCCTCAGACGCAATCTCTCATCCGGAGACATGCTTTGCAACTCAGAACCGAAATGTATGACCGATGCTTTCTTTCCATGAACCACGAAGCTACCAGTGCCTCGAGCAAGCATATCATCTCTGCTCTCATCGGACATAGCAGCGCTCGAGTTTGAATCCTTGCCCTTTCGACTTCGTGTATGAGTAGGTACATGTGCCTCTCGTAAAGTTCTATGGAGACTGCGTCGAACCTTTTTGTTGCCATGCATGCCATCCGTTTCCTTCTCCTTCTCTTTTTCCTTCCCTTTTCCGACAACATGATCGCCATCTTCTCCATTCTCAAATCTGGAAACAGGGCGTCTGCCTTCGGTTGTCTTGTCTACATCGACAATAAGGCCTTCCTGGGCGAGAACGAGAAGCTCAGCAGCATCGACATTTGGCGACGGAGCACGATCCACTTCATTGTCGTCTGGTTTTAAGCTAGGGTTCGATGCTTGACGATCCGATGTCGGACTTGAAGATATGGCCGCCGAGATGGATGTATGGCGTTGTGGAGATTTGCCATCATTAAGAGGTGGCAGATCCCACGCAGCTTGTGACTTGTGGAAGCTAGATGCGTGACCGAGTGTAGGAGGGGTTTGGAAAACATCATCAGGGTCTTGGTCGAAGGGTTGGTTTTTTTGGGTTGCAGATGACAATCTTCGATTGGGAGTTGATACAACAGGCGAGCGAAGACTTGCCTGGTCCTTGATCGTACTTGCCTTTGACTGCAAGCGACCAAGTGAAATCTTTTCTGAGCTTATCGCCTCGACGGGAGACCCAACTCTTTCCAGGTTCTCTTCCTCCAGATCCATACTCAGGATATCTTTGTGACACTTCAGTCGCCAAATTTCCATTCTTCCCCATTTCAGCTGAGCAGCCATTCGACCTGCCGCAAGGATAACTTGATCTCGAGACTTCGCTTGAATAGGAGCTAGGATCTGAAGGTGACGAGCGTTTCTGAGCTGCGCGTCAAGCTGTTTCTGTGCAACTATCAATTTCTCCTCAGCGTCTGCAATCTTTTGAAGCATGATTTCCCGTCTCGCTGCAAGGATATCATCAGCCATTTTTCTATCAATCCTCCCACTGACAATTGTGACCTCCCCTGTTGGCGTTTGAATGGATTTGGATGATTCGTTCTGGCTGTCAAGTCGTCGAATTCCACGACTTCGTTGGCCATCATAGTTGCCACCCACAACACCACGCATACGGACGCCGGAAGTTCGAAATGCCGCCGCATAGTTGAGTTTTGCAAGCCAGTCATTCATCTCTTGTTCGTTGTCAGCAAGGAATGTCTCTTCAAAGCCTCCATGACGGACGAAAACAAAAGCATTTTTATGCTTCTTGTAAGTTGAGTCGAGCAATGCAACAGCATCATCGGTCGACATCAAAGCGTCAGGTTTGAATTGGTCCAGAGGAGGTTTGAATATAACCGGGATTCCGTCGTGGCCCTGCTTGTTGTGAGATTCCAATTGAGCCATGAGTCCCTTGATCCAATTGGTGTTACGGAAAAAGTAGAGTTGGGCGCCTGTCAAAATGGCGCCCCATTCTTGCCAAGGAGACCGAGTCTTCTTCTTTTTGGGATCCTTTCGCCAGAGAAGTCCAACCTTTGTGATCTTGATATCAACAATACCTGGGTGTGCTTCTTCTGGGTTTGTTACGGTCTTCTCCGACATGAATGCATCAGGGCGTGATCGTGCTGACACTATTTGCAATACTCCAGTTCTGAAAAAAGTCTTCTGTAAATCCTGGAGATTTAGCGAGGTAGCGGTTCCTAGGTAGCTATAATGCTCTTCCAAGTGCATCACATCCTTTAAATTAGGTCGCAAGGTGTCAAGCTTGCTGTCGATGATAAGCGTGTATGGATCCACTGGCTCCTTAGAGGGTCGCTTCATTGGGTCGGGAGTGCCGCGAGACAACAGCGACTTTTTTTTCATTTTGTGAGGCAGGATTCTTTCTCCGTTGATATCTAAGTCGTCCTCAACGTGGATGAAGGGTGTGTACGAGATATTGTCGTAGAAGCACTCGAGAATTTCGTCAAAGATCCCCTCTCCTTTGGTGTTCCTAAGATAATCTGGCTTGGCCATTTTGTGTTTATTATTCTTGTTGAACACATCTGTGTGTAGAATCAGGAGCGAAAACGCAATGAAATATGCTTGGTCTGGCGATGCATAAATTCCAGGATTGCATTCGTGGTATCTATTGGCGAAGCCTTGGAGACATCTGTCGATTTGCTGGGTCTCTTTGGGCAATTCCACCTCCATCAGCAATTTCCGAATTGCCATATCCATGGGGTCACCGAAGAAGCCAAAGCCTCTCATATAGCTCCGCAGCACAGCTTGTGAGAACTGATCAGTACCTTTGGATAAAACGCTCGCAACCACGCCACGGCTGACAGCTTCTTCTAAGCGGACAAGATACTTTGCAGGCGTGTCATCCTCATTGCGTTCGGGCAGAATGATTGGAGGTTCTCTAACAAGTTGTAACGAGTTATTCTTGGATGTAGAAGATCCTGGGGTTGCCAGTCCAGAGCCACGGGGAAATGTGGGTTCTGAGTTTTGTCGAAGTCTAGAAGACAGGCCAAAGAGATCTCCGAAGCTTTTCCTTCCAGTTGAGATTGAAGTTCGAGTGGAGGGAAGGGGAGGAGTAGGCAGCGCATCTTCGGTGGGCGCATTTCGTAACGAACTCATCGTAGACGACCTTCCCCGTAGCCCAAGCCTTGCACGAGTTGGAGACGACTTGCTACTGGACGCCGTGGATCCTTGTCTAAATAATGGGACACCAGGGCCAGCAAATGTCGAGGTCGACTTCACTAAGGCACTGGGCGAGGGAGCAAAGCCAGGAGAGCGTTGACCAGTGTGGAGGTTGTCGACGGAGGGAGAACGTATTTTGGCAGCAGCAACTGGCGCATCTCCAAGATGTCCTGTGGAGGAGCTCGCTGATATTCGTGGAGCTGCCACTGTTTGATCTTGCGCGCTGGACTTTTGGGGTAGATGTGAGAGGTCGAACAGCGGAGCTGGCTTCTTTCTACGTGGGATACGGAAAAAGGTAGTGGTTGTGTGAACAGTATGTGTGGTCGTGGTTGTCGAACCATACACGCCATGCTCTCCAGAACTTCCATCTGATCTACTAGATTCTGATAACCGATTTACTGGCAGCGCCAGTGTGGAATTATTATCGTCGCCATAGGCTGGAGGAAAGTTAGTGGATGATGCGCTGGGCCTCTCCGGTTCGTCGAAAGTGACTCGGCTCTTGCTTCCAGAAGGACCGCTTTCCGACATGGTTTTCCTCCTTTCCCTTTTCTCGAGTTTGTTGATTTGCAAAGCCTCTTCTCCAATGGATGTTTTCATCCGACCTGGCATCATCACTCTCGACTTTTTCTTCGTGGCGGGCGTGGCGTTGATATCCAAGGTTGGAGCCGTGGTAATGATTTCGGGGGCTGGTTGAATCCTTGTCAGTATGTTGGAACGATATCCAGGCGGGGCGACACCCAATGTTAATGCTTACTTGGAGGTATGGGGGGTGCGCGAGCTTGATCGCGAGCGCGTTTTGATAATTGCGAGTCGGAGGCATGTCTGAATTTCAACATGGAGAAGCGGCGGTGCTTATGGTTCTCCTCCTGAACGGGAGGTGAGGTGGAACGATCCAGCGTTGCACCGTCAACCGAAGTCCTTGACGATTGAGCATCCGCAGCCATGGAAGGAGTGAGCATATCTGCGACCGGGGGTTTTCGTGGAATCTGCTCGCTGGCCCGGCCATCAAATGTTTTGTCTGCAGTGCTCGCACTATCGTCGACGTAGAAGCTGCGGCGGTGTAAGTTCTCGCTCGAAGGTCCCCGGCGTCGTAAAAGTGCTGGCAAGAGCGACATGATGGCGGAGGGAGAGAGCGCAAGGGCTCCCGAATTATTGATGGTGGGGATTCGTGGTAGTCATGAGCCGCAATTGAAAGAAGGACTGCTGGGGTGTAAGGAAGAAAGCAAGGAGTGCAGGATTTGGTTTGGTGGAAGGTAGCCGTCAGCCTTTCGGAGCTGAATGGAAGTCGGGAGAGTGCAGAATCGTTGAAACGAGTGGTGGTTTGGAGCGACGACACAGCGCGAAAGGGAAGGCTGTGAATCAATCACAATCCCGTGCGATGGTACCAAACGGTTGGCAGAGTCGTTCTGGCGCAGAAAAGATATCAAAAGGTATGGTCGCGATAGTCGAGACAGTACAAGACAGGACAGGAAAGTCGCTGGCTGTGTGTAGTGGTGGTGGCAGGACCGGGACAAGTCTGGAGCAGAGGGAGTAGTGCTTGGGTGCTTGGGTGCTTGGGCCCAGTCGGCTGATCTCTCAGTACGAAGTACAGTAGTGTGGCCATTCACGTTTCTTAGGGCTACAGCAGAAGAGACGCCGAAACAAAGACGAAGAAGAGCTGGGAACAAAGCAAACAGTTCAGGGGCCCAGTTGTGCATTCTAGAATGTCAATAGGGTTGGCGATAGTATTGTTTAGTATTCTTTAGCAATATCTGGAGTCCATACTGAGGGAGGTACAGGCCATGTACAGTCTACAGATACCTTCCTGCACCATACTCCGTAGAGCTGAGGCGCGGCGCTGACCCGTCGGTTCCGGTCTCTCGGCGACGACCGTTCCAACTTCCCAGGGCCAAGGGGCAGTGTGCGATAGTGGTCACCAGCCACACCCACATGCACTAGCAATCCACCAGCCACAGACTAGCCATCGTATCAGGTACGGGACTGAGGGGAGTGCCAAGATCCCAAGATTCGTAACTCGGCTGTGAGAATGGAAGAAAGGGAGGATACCTACCTAGGCTTCCTTGTTTGAACTGCCCCCTCCACTCCGAATGATCTCAACCATCAACCACCACAGGGCAAGCACCTTTCTTCGACCTTACATCACCGTCTAGGTACTTTTGGCAGATGACTTGATACGACACAATGCAGCTGCCAGGTATTCGCGCGCAATCCGTCCTCATCTCCTTCCTTGTCGCTATCTTTCTCTCCGCCTCCGTCAACGCCATCGTCGTTCCGTGGACGACCAGCAATGGCAATCCTTCTCCTCACCTGGCGACAGAGCAGCAGCGACAACCCTCCCACAAATCTCATTCCGTCTATCCGCAATGGACCTACCTTCGCGATTTAGTCATTGAGACTCTCTTCCGTTTGCCTCCAAAGGCATCCATATCCAGGTTGGATAAGCCAACCTCTCCCATTTCCACTCCAAAACTCCCAGGAAATCTCCTCGCCAAATATGGAGGAGAAATTGTCCTCCGATTCAATTTGACTACTCCAGAGGAAGAGCGCGCTCTGGCTGAAGCGGCAAATACTTTATTGTTGGATGTGTGGGATTTCACGAACAATTGGGTAGATATCCGATTGCGCGAGGATGATGTACGTATGCTGGCTATTTCTGAAGGGGCTGCGCTCATGAGACTATAGGTTCCTTCCCTCCTCGGCTTGCTGCCAAAGTCGCTACACAAGGCCTACTCTAATCTGATGCCGGACCTGGCCAAGACGATATACCAATCCTATCCTTCAATTGCTTTTGGGCAGCCGGCATTTCCACCAACCCATATTGTGAGGGCATTCACCCCGGATTTGAAGGCAAAGGATGTGAAAACCAAAGATGGCGGGGACAATCTCTTTTTTGAAGACTACCAGCCATTTTCTGTCATTGTGCCATGGATGCGACTCATGGCCTCAATGTTTACCACACACGTCCGAATGGTCAATATTGGAACCTCCTACGAGGGACGGGATATGCCCGCACTTCGCGTCGGAGTATCGCCCAACTTACCACAAGACTCGGATAAGCCTCGGCGAACGATCATTGTGACAGGAGGATCACACGCACGTGAATGGATTTCAGTGAGCACCGTTACTTATATCGCCTGGTCAATTATCACATCTTACGGAAAGTCGCCTGCAATCACTAAATTGCTCCAAGAATTCGATTTTGTTTTCATCCCGACCATCAATCCAGATGGTTATGTTTACACGTGGGAGAATGATCGATTATGGCGGAAGAATCGTCAACAAACAAGCCTTCGATTCTGTCGCGGTCTCGACCTGGATCGTGGCTTTGGATATGAGTGGGATGGAAAGTCCTATCAAAGCAATCCGTGCTCGGAAAGCTATCCAGGTGAAGAACCATTTCAAGCAGTGGAGTCGCACAGGCTTGCAGAATGGGCCAAGAACGAGACTGTGAACAACGGAGTTAAAATTGTTGGGTTTTTGGATCTCCACTCATACTCCCAGCAAGTTCTATATCCATATTCATACTCCTGTTCGCACAACCCACCAAGTCTCGAGAACTTGGAAGAGTTGGGAATGGGTCTTGCGAAAGCGATCAGAATTTCAAGCGGAGAAACATACGGTGTTGCCTCGGCTTGTGAAGGGGCTGTATCCTCAAGAGTCAAGGGGTCGGTAGCAAACTCAAGGATGGAAACTGGAGGTGGATCTGCCATTGACTGGTTCTACCATGAGATGCACGTTCGCTACAGTTATCAGATAAAGCTGCGTGATACTGGCAGCTACGGATTCTTGCTGCCGAGCGACAACATCATCCCAACCGGAGAAGAGGCGTACAATGCCATCAAATACTTCGGAGATTTCTTGTTGAGCAATAAAGGCATAGAGACCAATCTCCTGGACGAGCTAAATAAAGCACGGCCACTGGATTCTGTTGCTCCAAGTGAACAAGCAATACTGGATGATATCGAGGGAGATCTTGAGGATGATTCCGAGGAGGAAAATTGGGAACTGAGGAGGCGAAGGAGATGATGAAAAACTTCCTTTAAGCGAGTATTATGGAAACAGGCGTTTGGCGATTTGTATACCCAGCAAGAAAGACCGGACAATTTTTGAAGAGAAAGGGAGGATTGATGACATTGTGAAATAGGCACAGAATGAACTACTTCGTCACCAGGAATTGGTGGGCGAGCACCATATGGTAATAATAGAAGACAATTTATCTAAGCGAAGATTTCATTTCATCTGTGAAGAAGTTCTGAAAAAAGCGTGCGATGCCAAGACAGAACTGGTAGATCATTTAGAAATTTCGGCGCTATAATCATTATTTACGTCTTTATGTAAGCAGTAGGCATTGGATGATTTGCTAATTGATAGAGAATACTAATCGAGTCTTGTGAAGAGCGTCGGCTGCCTAGAGGTTTGTACTGTACCGAAGGAAATGCGGGGTCATAATTCTTCGGCAACGACATTTCCAGATTCCAACGTCATTAACACCTGCATCTCCCTTTCACCGTCGTAATTTCCACAGCAATTTGAAAGTATAAAATCTCATAGCAATTGGTCGTCTCTCAACTCTTTGTACACAATTCCGCTCACTATTAAAACTCCGCTTCTCACGAATTCTTCATGACCGAAACACATCTCAGCCTGAAATCCCACATCTTACCGTCCTAATCACCCACACTCCCACAATGTCACCACAACCTTACCGAATCTCTGTCCCTCAATCCAAAATCGACACGCTCAAATCCAAACTCTCACTCGCCTTATTCCCCGATGAACTCGCTAACTCAGAATGGGACCTGGGTGCCCCCCTCGCTGACATCAAGAGACTTACAAAAGCTTGGGAATCATGGGATTGGCGACAAGCCGAGCAGCGATTGAATGAGACAGTACCTCAATTTCATACTGGAATCAAAGTGGATGGGTTTGAAGAGTTGGAAATTCATTTTGTGTGGCAGAAGAGTGAGGTTAAGAATGCGATTCCGTTGTTGTTCGTTCATGGGTGTAAGTTATCATTTACTCACAAATCTCATCGTGTATCGTCAGATTCAGTGGTTAATGAAAATGATAGGGCCCGGATCATTCAAAGAAGTGCAAAAGCTTCTCCCGCTTCTTTCGGCTCCCGGTGGACCTGCTTTTCACATCGTTGCTCCATCTCTCCCAAACTATGGCTTTAGCAGTGGTGTCAAGACTCGTGGTTTTGCACTTTCTCAGTACGCGGAAACATGTCACAAACTCATGCTTCAACTTGGCTATCCACAATACGTTACCCAAGGTGGAGGTAAGCAGATTTTCCCTCTGTAACTCCTCTTAGCCATTTCGCAATTCAATCACTTGAAAGACCCCTAGTTATGAGTTTGTAATTATCATTCTAATAATCCAACTCACAGACTGGGGCTTTTACATAACCCGGGCAATTGGTCTTCTTTACCCCGAATCCTGCAAAGCCTCCCACATAAACATGCTCCGCTCTTCGCCACCAACATACACGTCCAATCCCATCCTAGCCCTTCAACACAACTTTACTCCCTACACCTCCACTGAACTCGCCGGTTTAGCACGCAGCAAATGGTTCTCAACCGAAGGCCGCGGTTACTCCGTCGTTCAGTCAACCAAGCCCCAAACCCTCGCTTACGCATTGAATGACAGTCCCGTCGCATTACTATCCTGGATTTATGAGAAGCTGCATGATTGGACTGATGAGTATAAGTGGAGTGATGAAGAAGTATTGGAATGGGTGTCGATTTATGCGTTCAGCACAGCTGGCCCAGGGGCCGCGCACAGGATCTACTATGAAGTTACGCATATTGATGGAAGTGCAAAGGGTGCAGTGACGAGGGAGAGGGTGCAGGAATGGATTGGGAAGGTGCCTCTCGGACTTGGTATGTTTTATAGCTACCTTCTTCTATCTCATCCATGTACTTTCATTGGCTTCAGAACACTAACAAGACACCTCTCGCCAGCCTTCAATCCCCAAGAATTATCCGCGCTGCCCAAAACATGGGCGCGAACACTAGGTCCAGTTGTGTTTGAATCGCACAATGAGTCCGGAGGTCATTTCATGGCTCATGAGAGACCAGAGTGGTTGGCGAGGGATCTGAGGTATATGTTTGGCAGAGGTGGTGGTGCTGCCGGGGTTGTAGATGGGAAGGATGGATATGATCATGTGCAAGCGAGGTTGTGAGGTAACAAACCACGTATAACCATTTTCTTTCAAACTCTAATAAATTAACAGACTTCAACATAGCTTTATCCTCACGAAAGTACGTAGGAATCGTAATAATTCTTGACCAACAAAGATCAGAGTTTGAAACTGAATTCTTCCGTTCCTTGAAGTTGCAGGCAAGCCTACTAACGTGGAAAGCATAGTCTCTGTTGACGCGAAATGGAACGCAGAAAAATCTTATTCCCGTATAAATCCCTGGCTTTCTTTCTGGCTAGAACCAGGGGAGACAGAATGCCATGCAGGTCCCGCTCAAAACAATCTTAAGTGCGTATGTCTTTCAAGTGAATAATTATTTCCGGTACCGCGCCTGGACTTGTGCCGTTACCGCACATAAGCTTGATTGAACTGCCGCTGATTGGGAAGAATTCGATGTACGATCTCACCAATTTCGTTCTTGTACCAGACCAGATAGAGAGATAGGAGACAGCTTGTTATGTGGAAGTGGTCCTCTATGTCTCGTTTGCCACCCAATCGCATATTTCCCCCATATTGTCCTTTTCTAGTACTAAGCGCCAAAAAATAGTGCTAAGCACCAGACAAGGCTTGATTCCTTGCCTCCCGACCCGTCAGCCCACTCTTCCCGTATTCAACCATCCGAAGCGAGCGAGTTAATGTTTCTTCGAGCACAAGACCTGCCAAGCGGAGGACAGATGGTTGCTTATGTTGCTCACCGCGCGCTTAACAGTGCGGAACTGGACACTATCATCTAACCCTCCACTATCATAACATTATTTGAATTCATCCGGCATTGTTTCAATGATAGTTCACGTGAAAGAGATGTTTCTTCATTTGTAGTTACCGGTAGAAGGAGAAAGGGTTCATGAGCATTGAGCAAGGGAGGTGAGGTCATAGACAAGAATTGTGTATCTTGCTTGACCTGGAATAAAGTCCTCATGGATGGCGGACATATGTAGACAGTCTCGCACCAGCTGCTTTTCTATTCAGGTTTCCATCAAGTACCACACAGTATTGACACTTCCACTTCTAAAATCCCACTCCAAAATTTCTTCCCTATCTATCTACCATGCAGTTCATCACCATCCTCGCCTTGGTCTTGGCACCTAATTACCACTGTTCTCAGATGGGCTCAAGCTGGCAACGGCGTTTGGATTGCGAACAAGGTGGTTTACTCACGGGTTGGGGACTGTAAGTTTGCTCTAAAAGTCTTTAAAAAGAAACGCAAGCACCCAAAACACAGCGTGCTAACGAATGTCCCTCTGTTGGGTAGACAACAACGTCCACGAGTTGTGCACCAGGATGCAAATCGGTATAGTGTTGACCAGCGGCTGATGGGCTTATTAGGTATTGCTCATGGATGTGAATTCTTCTTCTCTTCTCTTGTCTCCCTTTCATTCACCTCCTCCATAATACAAATACGTGCATGACTACTGTATTGCTCTCCCCAGACTGCGAAGAGGCTAATAATAGAGTTGATTGTGCCCCGAGCTGTCCCGATCCTTTTCTCCATGCCAGTTTGTCGAGGATTATGGTGTCTGTGTTGTAGCATACGCAGCATGTCTTCAAAAGGTGGGCTGCGGTGGCAGGAGTGATGAGGCTGATTGTCTTGGACTTGCAACTGGTACGTTATCTGGCTTTCCCCTCGGTTGCACTTGATCATCACTCCAAAGTACAAACGGTTTTGTCCAGGTTCTCTCTCTCTCTTGCCCTGGCTGACTTCAAGATGCTAGGCTGCTTGGCATGCAAATGGATTTTCTTAAGTGTAGCTCATGGGGAGGTACTTCGGTGTCTTTCCAGAGTGAAGGACTGTGGTATGGGCAATCTCTGCTGAAGCTTTAGGAGATTGCAGCTCAATGGTAAGAAATGCTGGTTGGGATTTGGTTTGTTTCCAGGACTACAGTTCGTAAGGTTCATTTGTGTTTTTGGTCAGAAACTCAATATGCTTACGACGAGGTCCTATAACCTCCCAGCCAGTTCCGAAAGGTTTTATATCTGGCGTAGTCGCTGATGGGATATATGTCAACAATCCTACAAACCACACAGTGCGGGGTTTTCCCTTTTGACGTGAAATACTATATTCTTCGTACCCACCTCCATTACATCTTGGCAACAATCAGAAAGGTACCACAGCTGAGCAGTCTATGCATTTCCCCCATAATTTATTGCTGTCAAGAGCGCTTGATCTTGCTTCTCCGCCTCGGCACTTGATGTGTCTGCCCTGCGCCCTAAATCATGCCTGCACATAATCTTTCGTTCCCGCTCAATCCGACGAATTATTACCTCTGCAAGCTCATCACTAAAATCGCTGTACCGTAACCGATATCTTACCAGAATGATGGCTTGATTCCTCCCACAGATCCGTCAATTTACTCTATTCAATCATCTAAAGTACGGCGCTAAAAGATACAAAGATCTGCTGAAAAGAGGACAGAACGAAAGCGGATGCTTTGTTTTGGGTGAGCGAGCATCCAGTAATGAGTATCGAGATGGGTATAATGGAGACTAAACAGCCCTTATTATTGTTGATACTTAGCATGGTCTTCTTTACTTGGTAGTGTGCCAATGTCACTGGACATCAAGAAGGGTTTCTTGGTAACGTGGTAAGCTGTGGGCTGAGGAGGGGAATATAGACATTCAGCTACGTAAAGCAGAGTAGACTTATTCTCTATACTTGTCAACACCTTTGACCTGAAGTCTTGCTGATCACTGACGAGTAAAGATATATAAAGAGTCTTGCAACTTTCTCTATTCTCTCTGACTCTCCATCACTTACAACACCCGAAAATACAGCATATTCACTTCCAAAGTTCATCTCCACAAAAATAGTCCCTTTGAATCTCATCTTGTTATCTATCCACCATGCAACCTACTACTCTCCTTCTCTCAACCGGCGTAGCGTTGGCCTTGGCGCCCTCTGCTGCTCTCGCTAGGGCTCAAGCGGGTAATTCAGTTTGGACCGCCAACAACATCGTCTACCCAAAAGTAGGACAGTGTCAGTCTATCTCTCCGCGATATATAAGACCACCATTTTTTGGGAGGACTGAGGACACAGTCACGAAGAGGTAAAATTGTGCTAATTCAAGCCTCTCTTTTCTATACATAGACAACAACGTCCACGAGTCCTGCACTAGGATGAATAGCAACATCGTCCTGACTAGCGGTTCTTGCGCTTACTGGACTGATCCAAATGGAAGTCTTGCATTCGGTTGTAAGTTCTCTGTTTCATTCTCTTTGGCTCTTGCGCCCGTTTTCATCATTCTTTTTTTTGCCAATGAGTGCGACAGACAACGCCCGCCTACTTTACTCCCTTCATTTCCCGTTCTCTGAAATGAAATAGAGTGGTCAAATAACTACCCTTCCATGCCACAGACTGCAATTCCACCAGCCACAGCGTAGACTGCCAGCCAGGGTGTCCCGATCCCTTCTCTCCATGCCAGTATACAGAGGACGATGGCGAATGTACAATCGGCTATGCGGGATGGCTGCAGAAGGTCGGCTGTGACGGACAGGCGGAGGGAGCCGATTGTGCTGGACTTGCTATTGGTATGTTGTGTTACTTGCTCTTCATCTCTTTGTTGGTGGGACCTGATGGTCATTACAACGTGGGGCCATATCCGGTCGTCGGCGTTCTGAGCTAACATGGGGCTGCTATGTAGGTTGTTTGGCGTGCAGATAGATCATTCTCTCGAGCGTAGCTCACAGAAATGCACTTCGGAGGTGCTTCCAGAGTGTGTGACCTGGGGAAAGTGTGGTGGTTCATGCAAGAAACGAACGGTCCTTTGGAAATAGTGGGGAATGTTTTTCTAAAGACAGGCAGGAAATGGCGTTTTGGGCTTGTTCTTTCCCCTTAGTAATGCAGTCTGTAAGAGTTTGGTTCGTACCTTCACAACCCTTCAAGGAAGGGCCTATGACCATCACTTTATTTACTCTTGACATTCATTACTATTTACCCAGATATTAGACAGTTTTTGTACGTTGGGAGGTATAAGAGAACACACATATCTTTTACACCCAGGAAGTCTTGCGTGAACATGAGCGTACGGGTGAATCTCATGCAGTTCAATAATGACCTGCTTAATTTTCTAATCAACGAGTCCACCTCTCAACAATCTCATCCCTCCTCACATTCCTCCCCTCCAAAATCTGCAAATCAATCTCCTCTAAACTACTCTTCACATAAGCCACATCATCCCCAAACGCATCCACAGCCCTCGCCAGCTCCCCATCCAATAATTTCACCTTCCCATAAGCCGTCTCTCCAACCAATAAATCATATACCAGCTGCAACGTAGAATGCGCATTTCGCAGGTAACTGGAAATACTATCCTCTGTAGACGTTTGTAAACTAGAGGAGTGAAGCGCGAGTTTTTGTAGACGATCTGAGAGGACTTGCTCGAGGACAGAGACTTGGGATGAGGTGTCTGTAAGCCCGAGCGGGAGCGTGAGGCCCAGGTTACGTGCAAGTTGGTGTTCGGGTTCGAGACCTTCGGCCGAGCCACCGCCGGAAGAGCGTCGACGGAGGTGACGAACTTTGAGCGGTGATTGCGAGGGCGTGGACGATTTGCGGCGGCGGGGAGTGTTGGATCTGGTTGAGTTGGTTGTGGAGAAAATGATCAGTGACTCTGCTAATTCTGTTTTGGCAGTTGCTAACACGATGCGGAGTGCTGTGTTATGAGATTGGCTTTTTTCTGCTCGTTGAAGGAGAGTGCCGATTCTGTTGATGAGGAAAAGGAGGGAGTCGTTGATCTGGTGGGGTGATGTTAGATATGTCTTGTTTGTTATGTTGTGTGATGGCTAGTTAGGCACTTACGTATTTGAACGCTTTGACGGCCCTCTCCTGACTTTGACCATCAGTAGCAGTGATAATGCGAAGAGCTGGCTCAAGGAATTGTTGTTCGGCCGACATTTGAGCCACAGGTAGAATTTCAGCATACAATGATTCCAATTCCTCCTGAAGCTCTGCTACTTCTAGCTTTTTTGAATCCTGGTCGTTCGGCGAGTTGGAATTCTCAAGTGCCTCGAGATAGACTCGATCAAGTCTGGTTCTAACACCCTCAACGGTATGTTTGATCAACCTAACAACGTGTAAGTACAATTCTTGTTTAGAAAGACATGGAGAGGGATTACCTAGCACAAAGCTCCCTAATACGTGCAACCTTATCAAAATTGTCCGTTTTCTCCGGTTCCAGATCAGCGGCAAGTTTTTGAAGGCTTATCAACAGCTTATCATCTGCCCTCAATACACTATCCACAGTCTGCTTGATTTCTAATTCCATATCCTTCGCCTGCTGTTCCAGATCTGCGACTTGATAGTGTAAGATCTGAGACAATTCATCTACCTATACTTTTACATTAGCCATAATTCCCTTAAAATAAGACTAAACATAAAAATACTAACCTGTCGTCCAACCTGACTCCTCTCCATCTCCCACCTCCTCAATTGTGCCTGATCGCTATGCGCCCTCGCCTGACCTGTCCTCTGCTCGGTCTGCATCAACGCAGTCATAGCTTTCTGTTGTAACTTCAAAGCCTCCGTTTGTTTTTCAATTGACGCCGTCGAGCGTTTAAGCTCTTCAATCGCATCGCGAATCTCCTGGTCGTTTAGTCCTTCGACCATGGATAGATCTTGTGCTGCAAGACTATCTGCTTCGCCGCTTTTAACTAGTGCGGAATACCTGCACATAGGAAAAATTAGCATACAAATTCATCTGTTTATGTAGGTTTATCAAGGAAAGCGTACGAAGCAGCTTCATCTTTCGAGAGCAGTGTCTCTGGAGTCAAGTATTCTTCGATCCATTCCTGGATCACCTTTTGTGATTCAGGATCATTATACGCCGCTGTGAGGGCATTTCGATCGAATGCGATATCTCGCTCGCGGAGGACGTCTATGAGGGTGCTAAAATGATCATCAGCCATGATTGCGGGGGTGGAGGAGGTATTTCTTTTCGAGGGGTGGCTATTTGACCGTGTCGGGAGGACGCGCTAGATTTCATTGACTTTCGGCTGTCGTCGCCAAAATTGTGTGGAGGGGCCGAGGATCGGGCTTGAACGATAACCACCACGTTCATGAGTCAATTTCGGCCGAGATGAAATGCATCTCCTTTTGAAAAATCTATGAGATTATGGTCATTGTTACTTGAAGATTTCTTCCCATAGAGAGAATGGAGAATTCCCAGAGCATAGTCCAAGATGCTTTGGAAGCACTCAAATTGGTAGATTTCACCCCACTATAACACACGTTCCAATTGCGATGTGACAATCACTGACTCTGAAGATTATAGGAATTTCGTCTGAAATGGCGACGTAATATCACCGAATGGATCTACGTCCCCATTGGCATTTTCATTATCTTGTTAGCATGTTTCGGGGTGAATTCACTTATCAGACTCACTTCTGTGCAGTTCCCTCCTGCCGTCGCTTGCTTGGTTTTGCTGTTCTTTGGATTGCTGCTGTGCGACTGGGTGATGGGCGATAGGAAGACGAGAGCAATTGTTGGTGTGATTGATATTCCTGTGGGATTTTTTACTTCTTCTTATGTGGAATGATGATCTGACTTTGGTGAAGGCTGGATGGGCTCTTCGTTATATCAGTCTCTTTTTCACTCCGTCGTAAGTACAACATTTGAATATAGGCACTGCACAATTTGTTGAGTTAACATTCATTATAGATTCGTGCTTCTACCCTTGAGCCCACCGATTGGCGGTATAGAAGTGGCTACGATTATTGCGGTATTCTGTTAGTCGGCCATCTATCCTCCTATCAAATTCTTGTCTAACCACTTCCTAGTAATCGGCTTCGTTGTAATGTTTGTAGTGACAGCATACGTCGTCCGAGGGCTTCAAATTCTCCTCGGGTCCTCTAAGCGAGCCGTGACAGAACGAGCTGAAGAAATGGGAAACGAAGATGATAATATTCCTCTTGCAGACACAACCCGGAGTAGGCAAGATTCAGAAATCACTTTGGGGGGGACGGGAACACCACCCGAAGACTCAACCAACAATCTAATAGCCCCTCCACGACGAGCCCAAGATCCAGATCAAATAAGAAGCACAGGCGGACCACCAGAGACTCAAACTCAAACTTCTCAAACGACCCTTCGCCAAGCCCCGATATTGCAAACTCCACTTCCACTCAGCCGAGCCCAGAGATGGGCAACATTCATCGACCGGAATTTTGACCGCTTGACCTGGCTGATACTGTTCATCTTCGTTGGTATTCCAGTGTACTACTCAACAGGTTATGCCATGCCAGCCCATTTGAGCTTCAACATCCTCGCTTATTTCGCTGGGCTTGCGCTGCCCGGAAAATGGAAACAATTCCTTCATCCTGTACTCGTGTCATCTGCAATTACCATTGTTGGCGTGTGGGCGCTGGGACTCGCTCGAGGTGACAATCTTCATCAAATCCTCGGCGTATACAAAACCAAAACTCGCTATCTCGACCTATGGTACGGCACATCTAACCTTCCCGCTCCAGGTGCAGGTGACATCTTCAGCAGCGCCCTTGACGCTTCCATTGTTGCGCTGGCTCTGCCTATGTTCTCCTACCGACATGAATTACAGCGACACTTCTTCGCTATTGTGATCCCTAACATTACGATTTCGATTGCGTCTTTGTTTGGCTACCCGGTGCTGTGTTATGCGATTGGCATTTCTTCCGAGAGAAGCTTGTCATTTGCAGCTAGGAGTTTGACGTTGGCATTAGCGACTCCGGCGATAAGTAATCTGGGTGGTGATGTTAACACCGGGGCCGCGTTGGCGATCATGAGTGGGATTTTGGGCGTGCTGATAGGAAACAAGATTCTGGCTTGGTTGAGAATTCCTGAAGGTAAGCAATCTCACTCCTTACCTACCTATATGTCAACTTTTCTTTATACCGTTGTATGGGTACTTGGGTGCTCTTATTACTTCGTCTGGTGAAATCGAATTGTTTGAGTTGTGATTGGATATCAAGACTGATAAAAAATCCGCAGATGATTATGTCACAAGAGGTGTAACAATGGGTGGTAATGCCTCGGCCATAGCAACGGCTCTTCTGCTGGTCACAGACCCAAGAGCTGCTGCACTATCGAGTCTCAGCATGAGTCTCTTTGGTATTATCACCTTGGCACTGACTTCCGTGCCCCCGATTGTTAAAAGTGTACAAGCATTGGTAGACTTATAGATAGATCTTAGTTAACAGACGCTTTTGATTCAAGAAGGTACCTCATGCAAAGCTTTTTGACCAGCAAAGTCACTGCCACTCAGGTTGGTCCTGCACCCATATGTAGCAACTACTCTCACAATCTGAAATATGAATAATGAAATGACCGAGTCCTATGAAGTCGTTCAACATTGGTGATTATTCCAGTCTTGGAATTGTCAGCAAACTACAAAGTACGGACTGTGGGAAGACCATAGACGCTTACCGTTCAATCAAATGCAATCCAGAAGCAGTCTCAACCACGCCACTAACTTCTCCCGGCTTGAGTTTGAAAGAAGCATCCTCAAACTCTTTTTGCATATCTCCCCTTCCGAAAAAGCCTAGATCACCCATCTTTCTAGCACTGCTGCAGTCAGACTCACTCATAGCGAGTTGGCCCAACGATGACTGTCCACTGCGGATGCGAGCTTCATGAGCAAGAAGGATGGTCATAGCTTGTTCTTTTGAACGTGTGATTTCAGCCTGCAAAAAAAGTATCAGCCAAAGTCTTGTAACTATTCCCTTTCCACTGTCGAGTCCGGGAGAATACGCACCTCGCGCCAACTGGATGCTCGACGAGAATCCTTGTGCTTGATGAGTAGATGTGCTGCCCTGATCTTTCCACCATTTGCTGAGTTACCGTTTGGACCACTGGCATCAGGTCTGATTTCAGGTGCCGAGTGATGCTCTGCCATGTAGGTCTTGAGCTTCTCGGTGTCTGTGCCGGCAGGTGGTTCCCATCGCGAAGATTTCTGGCTCTCGTTGAAATAGTATGGAAGGTTTTTGGAGTTGGAGTGTCGCACTTCCCAGCCAGCGGGGAGACCTGTATCTGCCTAGATGGTGGTTAGGTGGAGGTTCTTGGTTGAGAAAGCTGGAAGTAAACAATAGCAAGATGTTGGAATAGCAGTTTGTTTACCATTTTAATTGTGATTGAACGACTGCGAGAAGCTTCCTTGAGTTTGTGTGTATGCGAGAGTCAATGTGCTATTGGTGATACAGCAGAAGAGAGTGCAAGTTGATGGTGGTGTTGTGGTTGTCGTTGTGCTCGTCTTTGTGACGCCAGAATGGAGATGGGCGGGGGATTCCATCAGTTGGGACCTGCGCCCTGTTGCTCCTCGACCTTCCAGAATCCGGTGACCAAAACCCGCATGAACCCGTCAGGTCAAATGGCGGGATGGAGGGGTAGAACAAGCCGCAGAGCCGGTCCATTAAGCGGACCTTGGCAGGGTGTGACTAGTGGGACGTGAAAGTCGCGATCTCTTCGATGCTCTCAATCACTCAGCCCGACAAACCCAACAACCCTCCACTCAGCGCCTTCGCAGGTCAAGATAACAATACAACAGGACATTCCTCCCTTCAACTTTTACTATCCCTAAGTTAAGAACTACCAAGAAATTCGGTCGACCAAAGACCAGAACCAAAAACCAAATCATGTCTTCGCCAGCACCCAGCGCCGGCGGCGATGAAGCAAAGCCCATGGAACAGATCACATTCCGATTTTGCAGTGAATGGTAAACCTTCCTCTCCACTTCTACTTCCCTCTTTTAAATTTGTACTGATAACTGCTTAGCTCCAACATGTTGTACCCAAAAGAAGACCCCGAAACTCATCGCCTCCAATTCGCATGCCGAACTTGCCAATACTCCGAGCCAGCTGCCTCGTCCTGTGTCTTCCGTAACGTCCTCAACAACGCTGTCGGAGAGACAGCGGGTGTGACTCAAGATGTTGGATCTGATCCGACTGTGGGTGTACCCCTTTGCTTGCTCTGTGGTTGTGTGGTGATGTGTGAGGGGAGGGAAAAGACAGGCGCCGCAGAGGATGTTTCGGGCCAGGAGAAGAGTGCTTCCAAGTTATAGGAGCTGTCAGAGGGTGTATTTACGCGTACCTCTGCTAACCTTTCTCGTACGTTCTAGCTTCCACGGTCAAACAAAACTTGCCCCAAGTGCAAGGCCGAGGATGCTGTTTTCTTCCAGTCTCAACAGAGATCTGCGGAGACTGGTATGGTGAGTAGCAATATCTGTCCAGTTGACCGCTTTGTACTGATAAGCCCAGAAACTTTTCTATGTGTGCTGCGGGTGCGGTCACATTTTCACATAATATGAGTATTACCTGAGGTTGGATAACCAAAGTGGCGTTCTTTGCGGTTTGCGTTCTTTTGCAAATTACGGCGTTACATAGGTGCATGGCAAAGGTGTTGACGGAAAATGGATCATAGTCGAAAAGACTGACGGGCCAAAAGCAGAGGGAACTTTAGATAGATGGTGGAAAGTGTGTGATTTATAAAAATCAAATGCCAAAACGCCCGAACGACCTCTTCTACAAATTCTACAATGAAAAGCAAGTGCTACGCACAAACATACACATCTTGATATTCCTACAAATGCATGGGTGCCAAAGACAAGATCTTGGACCATTTCATCTTTCTCAATTCAACGCCAACGACACCTGCCCGAATGTATTAGTGTGTATTTCCCAAAGTCCAACTTGGCCAACTCACCTGTCAGTCTGGTCCCGATGGGTTCTCCCGCCTTGTTGATCAACACGCAGGCATTGTCATCAAACTTCACCACACTTCCATCCTCTCTCTGCAGCTTTTTGGCCGTTCGCACGACAATGGCGTGTCGAATATCTCCTCTCCGGACCTTGTTTGCGGCCGACGTTCCCA
Organism: Tetracladium marchalianum; assembly: GCA_037074945.1. Taxonomy (NCBI): domain Eukaryota; kingdom Fungi; phylum Ascomycota; class Leotiomycetes; order Helotiales; genus Tetracladium; species Tetracladium marchalianum. The sequence goes on from JBAMDN010000242.1 coordinate 24,673, forward strand.
CACTCGCACCAGGTCCGGACTCGGCAAAGTTGCGTTGCTTCTGCACAACGACGATAATACGGTCCCCTGAGAAAGTGTCAACACTTATCGCTGGCGAAGGTGTTCTGGTGGTACTATACCAATCTTTGCGTGTCGCTTCATCTTCATAACCTGGACACATTCGACAATGGCAGCGCCCGAGTTGTCGATGCAATTGAGCATCGTCTGCGAGGATGTTAGCCAATTATCTCATCGTAAGCCAGAAGAGCAGTATATAGAATACCTTTAGTTGAATCATTGTGGCAGCAGCACTTGGGAGGTTGGGTCTTCGATCGTCAGAGACAACTCTTCTCCTGCAGCAACATAAAGTTCGCGATTTGACAAAGTCCCGACGGCCCACTGGCTAGGCTAGCCTTGCTGTTTCTTGTTTCTGCCTTAGGCCACAGCACAGTATCAGTAGTCTCATTTACAACTTCCCAAGGGTGAACGGGAGATCCTATTTCACCACTACCAGGCCACTCCTATTGTCATTCGCACCATATCACTGAGTTGATGGAAATCCCACAATTATTTTCCACCCACAAAATATCTCTTCAACGTTCGCTCTCTTCTCTGCTTCCTCCTCTTATGCGCTCTCAAACGCCATACTGTACATGCACAACAACGGCAACTACCCCCTGATCCTCCGAGCGCAGCCTTCCCTCTCGCCTTTCCTTCGGCCTCTTCTTGTTGACAGACAAAATAAACAACCTCACGCCAACGAGGCTCGACAACCTCCGAAGCCAGCACAATTCCATTGGGCGCGACTCGCTTCTGGAAGTTTACGAAGAGTTGTTTACCCCTTCAATACACTCCTTGGAATTTCCATAGATTTCAGAATACTACGATTTCCTTCGGCGCATTCACGTCGAGCACCGCTCGTCAGCCAGAACCATCCATCGCCCTTTTTGTCGCAAAGACAACGGATACACCAAATTCTTGTCGTAATGCCGAAACCTACCTCGCCAAAGAAGCAGCGACTTACCCTCGCACAGTTGAGTGCGTACGATGACATTCTAACAGATGCGCTTGTTGATCATGCTAGTAAACAGCTTCCCTCTCCCCGGATATCTGCTGACTTCTGTAGGTGTATTTCTGGAGCTCAATTCGTAAGAACAAAAACGCGTACCACTCCACTCGAGGTCTTACGGAAGAAGCAGTCACAAGCATTCTACAAAAGCGTGTGATTGTTGAGGAAGACCCCGCTAAAGCTGAGGCTGAATTGCTTGCTCTGCCAGGACTGAAGAAGTTCTCTGCTAGTTTGAAGACAGACAAGGAGAAGGGGGATTTCCGTGCACATCTTCGGAAGTATGTCAACATTTATCTATCGGATTGCCCATTCGAGGTTTCGACAACGAACCGATATACTGTGGTCACACATGAGGCCGCTGTGACGGCGAGACGATACATTAAGAAGGGACAAATTGTGAAGTATTTATGCGGCGTTCAGGTGCATATGACGGAGGAGGAAGAAGAATTCATCAAGTCGAGTAGGAGGGATTTCAGCATCGTGGTCTCAGGTCGCAGTGGCACCGCTTCCTTATTTCTCGGACCAGCACGATTTGCCAACCATGACTGTGACGCTAATGCCCGTCTCAAGCCTACCGGAAATAGTGGAATGGAGATTGTTGCTTACAGGAATATCGAAGAGGGAGAGGAGGTAACTGTCAGTTATGGTATGTTGCGTGTCTCCTAGTCTTAGAAACACTTTAACCATTTCTTGCAGGTGAAAACTATTTTGGAGACGACAATTGCGAGTGTCTTTGCAGGACGTGCGAAAGTCTCTGCCGGAACGGATGGACTGCTCCAAATACAGAGGGGTCTGAAGGTGTACCAACCTCATCGATCGAGTCTGTAGCCGATGGACTATCGTACTCGCTTCGTCGAAGACCCAAGACCAGACAGGCTTCCGTTTCCTCGTCGCGAGACGCCTCAATGACTCCAGATCTGAACATTCGTCCTCATGTTTCCAAAAAGACACCACGAACCGCCTCTCGATTTAAGCATGTAGACTCGCCATTGAGAATGTCGCCATCTGTGGAGTTAAAGCCCATGGCAGACATCACTCCCACGCCTTCAAAGAAACGCAAATTTGAGAGAGAATTAGAGAATCTCAACCCAACCCCATCAAAGAATAAACGAGCGAAAACCGGGCTCAACACAGAGGTTAAGACCGAAGATACTAATTTCAGTTTTTCGGAATCTGTTGGTGAGGACATTCCATCTTCAGTCACGTCATCTACTGCCAGTCCGTCACCATCAAGTGTCGAGAACCAGACGGCGACTGATGCTACTTCGGTCACTGAGGAGGATGCCGGTGTCATCACACCGAGAGCTGAGGACCAGATATTAAAAGCAGCCGCGTCGATAAGTTATGAAAACTCCACTGCTCTCGCAGCAAACCTTGAAGACCCAACGAATGAACAAGTTACATCGACTAATAATGAAAATACCAACATTTTTACACCAATGGCTGATGACCAGCCAAATCAAGATGCTACTTTGACCAGGGATGATGATACCATTGCAGTTGAAACAAGTATTCAAGATCAGACCGCAATAGATGCCACTTCAATCGACGGAGAAGATGCGATTATTGTTGCACCAAGAGTCATCAGCCCTGCTGTTTTGAAGATTGGAAAGACAAGAGGCAGCAAGACAGCTGGACTTATGGAGCAAGCAGATGCTGGCGAGACTCTCTTGGTGGATGAATCAACCAGCGCTGAACATCCCGCCGTTACAGACGAAGCAACTGCGATTTTAGATGGAATGGCTGGAAAGCGACCCGAGGTAAAAGAGACCCTAGTCCAGCGGGCTGGAGAGAAGAAACGAAAGAGGAAGCAATCCATTCCAGTTGTTGACAAGGACCATGCACCATCTGTACGAATCCCAGGCGACTATGTCTACACAGCCGCACTTTTGGCTGAGCCTTTAACTTCCTGGATTGTGTGCACGATTTGTCAGGCGCCGTTCGTCCAGAAAGATTCTTACTTCACCCGTTCCTCGTGTCCTCGTTGCGAGAGACATAGTAAGTTGTATGGTTATGGATGGCCCAAGACTGACAAGGAGGACTCGGAAGATGATGAGGAGCGAGTCTTGGATCACCGTACCATTCATCGTTTTATTCGACCAGCAGAAGAACGCACCGCCCGCAAACTTGCCAGAGAGTCAACTGAAGGTCGGGAAGTCACCCGAGATGCCAGTGAAGCGGGCAAAACCACGACCAAGACTACGAAGAGCACAAAGTTTACGAAGAAGCGGAAGTCGAACGCGGCAGATGATGAAGAGGTGGAAGTAGGCACTGAACGAAGGAGTGCCCGAAAGAGAGCTAGGCGATCCTGATTCACTTTCTGTACGAACTAGAGGTCTTGGTCCGAGAAAAAGTATTTTTTTGAAGCTGGGGGGATATTTTGATGATGTTTCCTTTTATTTTGAGATGTTATTTGAGCGAGCATATAGGGCACATTATGAGATTCTACGGCGTTAGGGATGATACATGGCTCTGCTTGCTTCCTTTGGATGGGATGATATGTCATTCGTTCATCATGTATAGTGGAAGAGAGGAGAGAGAAAAACAGACGTAAGACGCAAAGTCTGGTTGAGATGACTGATGGAAGGTTTCTGCCCTCAAACGCAGTCATATTTGTGGGGAGCGAGGAGACCGACTTGGAGATATAAGAGATAATGTACATACAAACAAGAGGAATAGTTGGTATATGCCGCCGTAGCTGAGAGAATACCAACATCTTGGCCTCGTAGGAGAGCGGAGGAAACTCCGTCTCCCTAAGAAACGAAGTAGATACAGAGAAAGTCTATGATAATTTCCACGCATTCCTTACACCCCTTTGATGCATCTCCAACGCATTCGTTCCGTGTTGCCAATCAGCCTATGGAAGTTTTGAGGCTGTGATACTTAGGACAAGAGACCAAGAATGCTCCAAGATGTCTTCCAAGACCGGACTCAGCGGAAGGGCTCGGGCTTCGCTCTTGGAAGAGGGAAGATACGAAATGCGGAGGACACAATATACCGAGTAACCACATCCACATCCGCATCTTTACGCGGGGACTGGAGAGTCTGGAGTAATAAAAATGGATAGCCATCAACCGAGATGGCGAGAAGGGCCAATCAATCTTCAACAACACCAAAGCACCATAAGTCATGGCAATATCAACTCAACCTACCATAGCACAGGTGTGGAATGAACGGACATAGAAATGTTCACACCACATACCATACACCACGCGTAAAACAAAGGTCTTGAAGTCATCCAAGAGCTTTCCAAGAGCAAAACAAATTTAACCCATAATCATCCAACTCTTCGGCCCGGCTTCACCCAGGATGCCATGCAGCCAAGCGGCTTGGCACAGGAGTGGAATGACGACGGTCAAGCTTGGGGATTGAGCTAGCCTATGATCCATCACCGTATCTTGAGTTGAGAAGAATTGAACTGCAAAGACGAGGACGAGGTTTGTATCCGAGAAATGGCCAATTCAGTACTGTGTAGCATTGAGAATACAGGGACGAGATCATAGGTCGTCAATGGACGTTTCTGATGTTGTATGAAGAATGGAGATCCGAGTACAGAAGCTTTAGAACATGAGTCGTTCGAGCCTTGGAATTTGGGCACAATGTAGTGTGTGAGGTACTACTGTAATAATGTGTAAATTTGAACGTTTCGTCTCGATCGAACGTGGACTCGTATAGTATACTCTATCCGAAGATAAGATCCTAAGTACAGTACTGTACATGCGTACATCTGTGGATGAGTTTTGGAACGCGACGTAGAAATATGATGCAAGAAGCTCGGCTCAATATTTCTAATTAAATAAGATGTAAGTCGTAAACTCGTACTCTCCTGCCCCCTTCCTGTTGTATAATTTTCGTCCTGTCACCTGTGGCCAAAGGATGCAACTCCTGACGCGTTCGAAGCTAACTTAGCCAAGGGATAACAACGTCCACCTAGCGGGATGGCCATGCCTCTTGAGGTCTGGGAGATTCTTGGCGTAATGAGCAATCCCACCTCGCTTCCTGAAAGCACGCGAGCATCGTGTTAAAGTCGTACAAATCGTAACCGCCGTACTTACTCCTCGTGGGCTAACTAGCACCTCGCATCCAAGGGAGAATAGGAAATCAGTGTAACTCCAGTCTCCAAGAGCTCATATTCCACCTTCAATAAGGTGCATTGACACCTAAAAATACAGAACTTACCTTAGTATCAGCATTATTGACACTCAGCTCCACATCTCCACCACTCGTGAGTCGTGACTCGTCACAGGTGGACGTCCAAGGTCAAACTGACATAAGAATCTCAAATTAGGACACACCTACGAACTTCTCTTTTCCCCGACAGGCCGAAAGTTTTTAGAGTAACTCCCCGAGAAAAATGAAAATGGATACTCATATCAAATATCCTTGATCCACATCCACTTCTCAATCGTGGCCAAGCGCGACTAAGAAGGCGAGATGATGCCGGATTCTCCACTGAAGCTTGGAACACCATGAACAGTTTTCTTCTTCTTCATGCCTGTGCTGTGCTGTGTCGTGTGCCACCGCATCGCATCTTGTTTGAACGGCCTTTCTGTATCTTCGCCTCCGGTCCGGGAAGTAGGCAAATATCGGATGAACAGGGGTGTTGAATGTTGCGTTGTGCGTTCGACAGTGCTACACAAATCTCTTCACACCAACACATTAATACAATACATCATCCGGATGTGTCGGTCATTATCTCGTTCGAGATAGAATCAGATAGATAGGCTTTTCGAGAAGATGAAAAGGGGCGCGTTTGTGGTTTTGTTGATGGACAGTGGACTTTTGTAACTTTGTTGTCCGGTGATGCTGGTGGAGTGGTGGAGTCGATGGTGTTTCATTGATATCTCGTCCCTTCACGTTTGTGGAATTGCGAAGAGGCATGCCATTGATCGGCATGGCCAAGATGAAGTCTCCGTGTTGTATATCTTGCCCAGCTCTGTCCAGAGCATGACGCCGAGATGAAGCTTCCCTTCTTTCTCCACATACGTTGCTTTCCTTGGTTTGCTTGGGATCTGACTTGGGAAGTGCGAAGTGGATTGGCTGCTTTCTCCTTCATCATTACATAGTTGTCCTTTTCCTGTTCCTGTTTTGTCTCTTGTTCATATTCATTCGCTCATTCATGCATCTTCTTCAAAATCCAGTCTCTTCCGCCTGCTTGTCCCTGTTGCTTCTTTCGTCAACAGAGAGCAACAAAACTTCAACGCACACCATAGAAACGCCATTGTAATTTTTTGTTCGCCCCCGATAGACTTCTTGTCGAGGGTGATTTTCTCCCTACTTTCTGTAATTCAGCCAGCGTTGCCGCGTTGCATTCCACTCCGCCGTCCACCTTGGTCTTGGGGGCTCTGTACAATACAAAATTTCACGACCACCAACTTTAGGACGAAATAAATACATGTTTGAACACAAACGAACGATTTAATATTAAGCCTTAATTTGAGAACGTCTGGTGTTTGGGGTCAAAGAAAGGAACGGGAAGGCGATTCATCCGGACTTGATCTATCACGATGTCACTCAACATCACGGTTGCACCTGGGGAGTCGGAGTATGGAAGTGCACCCGCTTGGGTACTTCCAGGGTGGGCAGAACCAATTGTACGCAATCCAAACTAAGAGACAGATCAAACGAAATGCAAGTTCTAACTAAGCAAAAACAGATGGTAGCCAGCATCCTCATAGTCTCCATGGTTCTCACCCGTCGAAAGAACTATCCTATTTTCCCTCGCCGCAGGAAAGACTATAACATTCTCGATGGCGACTCAGACGCCGAAAGTGAGGGATCTGGTCACTCCTCAGACGATCTCCTAGTCGACGATTACATGGTAACTTATGGTGCCGATGATGATGCAGATAGTTTCGATACGATTTGCAGTACCACCAAGAATCCACCCACGAAGAGAAATTGCTTTGGGACAGTAATTTATACGCCAAATACATCTCGTTTCGCCGATCATTACCATAGTCGTCTACTCCAGAAATTCCCATTTTTAATGGAAATGTTCTACTGGATCATCACCTTCGCAGCATATCGTCTCTCGAAAATTTCCTCGAATGCTTTGTTTCCCGATACGATTTGGGATGTAGCACAAGGGCATGCATTGAAGATTTTGGAGTTTGAGGAGATGAGCATGTTGAGCTTTTTGTGGCCAGTAGCGGAAGTGGATGTGCAGAGGTGGTTTTTGAATGACCATCAAACCCTGTTGACATTGTTGAACCGGTCATATGCTCTGATCCATATTCCGGGTACTGTTTGGTTAGTTTTCAAGCCTCAAAGTCCTTCCAAATATTGTGCTAAATTTCTCCTGTAGCTTCATCGCATGGTATTACTACAACGCGCCATCCTTCGCTACTTTCGCCCTGGTTCGTCGCACCCTCACACTTACCAATTTCCTCGCCTTCTCAATATTCGTCGTCTACCCATGCATGCCACCACGTCTCCTTCCAGAAGAATACGGTTTCCTCGACACAGTCGGTCATAACAAAGGGCAATCCGTCTTCATGAAAGGCAACTTCGTCAACTCCCTTGCGGCCATGCCATCCATGCACTTTGGTTACGCCTTCTGCATTGGCATCACACTCATTTATCACTCTGGCATCTTCCGTCGATCGCTCGAAGTCGGCGAGATGAGAAAGTCAAAGTTCTGGCAGGTTTGGTATGCTTCGCTTGGCGTGGTGTACCCGAGTTTCATTCTGGTCGTGATCGTGGCGACGGCGAATCATTATTATATGGATGCGTGCATGGCATTTTTGGTCTCGTGTTTGGCGTATATGTGTAATGAGGTGTTTATGATTTTCTTGCCTCTGGAGGATTTGCTGCTGTGGTGCTTGAGATTGAAGAAGCCGGTGCCCACGACAGCCAATGGTGGAAGGAGAAGTGTGAGGTGAGCATGAAGAAGAGCGAAACTGGGTATTTGAGCATTTGGAAAAGGGAGTTATCATTTCTTTGTAATCTTGCATTGCCGGAGAGGGCGTTTTATCTTGGGTTAATTTTGAGGGTCGATCGAGACCGGGTTCCTTTGTTACTTTTGGATATCATAACTGTCAGCTGAAGGGACAAGCTTTGCTCAACATGGGAAACAGAGGACTTGGAAGGCATTCCGGTGTATCATAGATTGAAGAAATAGAAGAAAGGAGCTCAAATAAGTAGAGAGATTGAAACAGATCCTATCACGAAGTGTTGTTGGCGTTAACGACGTTTGCGGCTACTTGTTCACGTGTGCGGCACAGCTCATTACTTACACGAGGTTGACGCAAGGCAGCACGAAGCGAAGTTGAGGCGAGTACCAAAAGTGTAGAGACGAGCGTTAAAATACTAATACTGCAGCCGCAGTGATAAACACTTACTAGTCAAACAGCTTGAAGCTTTGATGCTTCTGAATTGGCATCAAAAGATAAAAGAATATGAAGTAGGTACCTACCTTAGGGGATATCTTATATAAAGGCTACCAATACTCAACTTGGTTGATAAAGTGAGCTTGAGCTCGGATGGCGGCCAACTGCAGCTTCTCTTGGCATGGACGGGTGTGCCTGATTCGCAAGGGACTGAAGTAAACATCAACTCCTCAGCCTCCTCATGACCTAGAGACCCATCTCTCCGCCCCGATCTTCAGTCAACTCACAATGGCGGACGAAGAAGAAAACTACGAGTCTCTCATCTCAGAGGACACCCCAATGGAGGCCGGCGACCTCGTCGTTGAAATTGGAGGAGCTGCCACGGTCGCGATCGGCGACAACGCTGAGACCGAGGACAGCCTTCCCTTCCAAGAGGAAACCATGGTGGATGCTCCAGCTCGCGTTCCCTTCATCGATTACCTCAAATCCCCCGTCATTGGTTTGTTGGTCGGCGAGGGTGACGATCAAGCTCTCTTGACTGCTCATCAAGCTCTCCTCGTCCAGAGCCCATGGTTCGCCGACACCTGCGCAAAGTTCAGTAACGAAGTCTCCGTACGTTCACCCCACCTACCATATAAGCCCCGTTGCAAAGATAAACTCCCAGCTAATCAATTAACCCTAGGAACGTCGTATTGACCTCATCGACGAAGACCTCGACGCCGTAGGATGCTTCCTCGAATTTCTCTACACGGGCGACTACTTCCCACGCAAGATCCCGGGCTCTCGCGACTTAGAGCATGATCCCTCCGTCCCATCAGTCGACGAAACCGGTGATCAGCTTCTCAAGCACGCACGAGTTTACACACTCGCCGAAACACTTAATCTGCCTGCCCTGAAATCCCTTGCATCCTCCAAGATCCACTGCGTCAATTCTACCGCGAAGGGCGAGATCGCATATGCCAGATACGTGTATGCGCACACTCAGAAGGACGATTCCACCATCCGGGCACCGGTCGCGAATTTCTGGGCTACCAGATCGCATGTCTTGCGTTCCGAGGCCGAGGACGAGTTCCGCAGCATGTGTTTAGAATTCCCTCAATTCGGTTACGACGTTCTCAGTAAGTCACTCTTCATTACTTAATTCCTTAATTTTCTCCCAAGAAGAATGATTTGCCAACAAATCTCCTTGTACAGCCCGTGTTCTTGACGAGAAGCTCAAGCGAGAAAAGAACGAGAAGATGCACCCAACCCCAGGCTCCTCGCGCAAGCGTCCTCGTCAGTAGATGCATATCACGCGCAATCAATCTTCATCAAATCATCAAATCATCAAATCTTTTACCCAAATCGGGTCGGCTATTTCGCTATCATACTTGCAAAGCTTGGATCTAACATTCCTTGCTTGCCTATCTGCAAACCTATATTTTTCCTCGGAGCCTATTTTTCCATAGAGCGAGGTATTCCTTTTTTGCAAAGAAAGAATAAAAGGAAGATTAGAGGGTTCTAGATGCTATTATTTCCAGGACCATTTCTGGAAAAGAACAGCATCTGTTTGTTGCTTCTTTCTCCGTTACCTATAATCTCTCTTCATTTTCTCTTGATACCCGAGACTTTTCTCTTCGGAATGGAGTACGTGGGTTGGACAAGGAATAAGGGTAATCGACTTAATTTGTCGGCCACTAAAGAACACCAAAACATACATTCCTTGCTTGTAACACAACTTTAGTAAATGGAGGAGGTGTAAGAATAGGTTGGGTAGTCAAATGAAAATCAATGAGAAAAGGAGTCAAAAACATGGAGTGAAATACTGAGCATACTAATGTGATTGAGTTGTGGTGAGTTTCAATACCCAAAAAAGAGGACGAATTTTGATATCATTCCAATCATCATATCTGTTTGGTTCATCTCTGATTGCTTATTTGATTACTTGTCTGTCTGCTTTCCTTTCCTTTTCTCCTCTTTTTCTATCCTGCATCCCATGCCCTTCCATCCTATCGTTCCTCTATTCCCCCACCTAGCTTCCATAAATCCCTCTCCAGCAACAATAAATCCAGCGAGCGTTTATACCATGAAGCAACTTCCATCCGACCATAAATTCCACTCATCTACCATTCCCCAAACCCCTTTCCTGCCTCCGTCCTCCCCTCCAACAATCCATCCATTTGTCTACTCCTCCTCCGCCCCAAAAACCTCGCAAGTGTTAAAAAAAGAGAAACCGAAAAGAGAAGCCAACGAAGCCAAGGGTGTAAAATTCTCTTCCGTTCTCCAAAAGCAAAAAAAGGGAGAATAAGAGAAGAGCCAGTGTATCGTTTGTTTGGTGAAGAAGAACAGACCAAAGAGAAGGGCGAGATGAGATGGGAATACGAAAAGGACTAGCACAGGCCAGACTGGACCAGATGAAACCACATGACGTTCTTTTGATGTCGTCTCCCTATCGCTGTACGCCCTCGCTTCGGCTTTCAACCCCAACGAGCGATCGAAATCTCCCATACCCAAGGTAATCGAAACAGCCCCTCTTAATAAAATGAAATAAATAGGAAGAAAGGTAGGCCGTAGCATTCTGAATGTGACTTTGTTGAATGGTAATGAAGTGAAAATGCTTCTGTTGAGGTTGAGGATAATCAAGCGAAAAGGTTCTTGGAGTGGAATATCTTGCTCATGTGAAATAGAAAAGCCTGCGAAAAGCAATCTTCTTTTTCGGAGTATCTGGTGGCAAAAAAGGCCGCTGGAACAAATTGGAAGTAAAGTGTCAATTTTTACCGGTCTCGGGCTGAATTAAACATCACTGCTTCTTGTTGCATTGGCGGCGATTGGGGGTGTTGTTGATGTTGTTGAGGTGGTGTGTGTTGTTGTTGGTGCTGCTGTTGCTGAGGTTGGGACGGGTCATCTAAGCGGCGGGGAAGATGGTTGTTTGGATAACCTGGACCTGCTCGGCCGTTGTTGATGGGATGATAGAGGAGAGCACCAATGTTGTGAACGAAGAGGGGGTAGAGTGAGGGTGTGATGTTCTCCTTATTTGCGAAGGCAAGGGCTCGTTCGTATGGGATCCTATTTCAGTATCAATATTGCACATCGTGATGGGGGAAACTATCGGAATTGCGCTAGCAGAATCGACAGTTTAATGACGGGGAAATATACCAGACTCCTTTCAGATGCATTGGTCCTATCTTGACGACGTGCTTTTGCTTTTCTGCTTTCAATATACCATCGCGTCTTCCTCGGGTCATACCAGCGACATTCAAAAGTTTAGTGCCGTTTACCATGTGATTGTCTGTTGGAAATCAGCAACGCGAAGAGGCATAGGTCACGTTAAACTCACCCTCTCGTCTTGCTACACAAGTACCCTTAACCTAGAAGATAATCAGAATCCATACTTCAAAGATTTCGCAGCTAATCGCATCCTGCGAACACTTACATCAACCTGAAAACATAGTGTACCCTCATCTTCCCACAAAGTAGCTGTCACCTTAGGCTTCATTCCACCCGGTGCAATTTGTCCCGTCGTGTCCAACACCATTGGCTGAGGATTGCCATATTCGTGAGGCGGTCTTTGAATACTCATTGCCATCGGAGGAAGCTGAACTGGGTGGCCTTGTTGTTGACCCTGGGGCTGTTGTGCTTGCATGGGAGCGTAATGGGCAGGAATTGGAGGATAAGGGCTAGTCGGCATTTCTCGGGGATAAGGACTGGCCATAGGGCTTGTGGGCGCATCGCGGGTGTATGGGCTCAATATGTCTTTTGGATAAGGGCTTGTTGGACCATCTTTGCTCGTATCTCTCGCATAGGGACTGTTCATCGATGTGTACTGGCGGGGTACTTCTTGCGGTGGGTGACTGCTGGCGGGATCTTGAGGATATGCGCGGCTTTGCTCCTCGGAATATCGCATCTGGATGTCGTAGGAGTACTGGGGATATGGGTTGGAAGGAGGACCGCCATGCGTTTGCGTTTGGTCTGGAAGAGGGGGGTAAGGCTGGCTGGTTGGGAGCCCGCCTACATGTCCTTGGTCGTAGGGTGATCTCTCCATTGTCGCAGAATTGGGATGGGAGTTCGCAGGCTTCTAGAAGGAGATCTGAGGCCACGACAAACCAGCTGCAAGACTGTCGAGAGTTGGGGGAGACAAGAGGAGGAGGAACGAATGTTTACTTCTGGAGGGGGAGCGGAGGTTAGCAGCAGTCCCAATTGAACGAGAGGTGGACTGATTGGGCAGCGGTCAAGCTTACAGTTTCGCGGACGTCGAGAGAGGGGATGCCGGTAGTGGAAAGTTAGAAACCGGAGCGTCGCGGATGCGGACTTAGTGATGGGAAGGGGAGAAGTGGGCGACGGGGAGGAGGTCAATGTTTTGATTTCGGAAGGGGACGGTGAAATTTGAGAGCGAAGTGAAGAAGTGTAATTCGTGCTTGCGGCGAACGTCTTGCTGCTGCTGCTGCTGCTGCTACTACTACTGTATCAACCTGCAGCCTTGTGTTTGTTGCAGGCGGCCGGCGGCACGCTGAGGAAAGGATTGCCTTAGCGAAAGCTGATCCCAGCATGGCGACCTCCACCAGTCACAAGGGCCTGTTTGCCTGGGAAACGCCAATGAGCTGGGCTGATTTTGCGTTTTCACAAGAGTTCATCTTTGCCACCGTCGATCGAAGTTGGGAAACAGCAGTCAGTGGGAGCTTTGTTGCCTTGCAAGAGCTTTGTACGGAGTGATTCCCCTCGAGCATAACACGATGCTGCAGTGGTGATCTCAAAGGAAGGGAAGCTTGTCCGCAGCTGCTTACAGTAGTCTACCCACCCAAGACCTCGGATGCACGACATAGAACGAACGGATCAAAAGACAGCAATACACTTGTCAAGGTACAGCACTTCCAAGGCACGTCAATATGCAACCCAGGCAACCCCTCCTGCAACTAAAAAGGACTCGCCTGGCTCCATCTGAACTTTCCGCTTTGTTTGTGTTTCGGACCATGGAACAGACGAATCGAAATAGACACAAACTCACGTACAGATCCATTTCGGATCTCCATCCACGCTTCTCTCCAGGGCGGTAAATTAAATGCTTGCCGCGGGGGTGATGAAAAGGGGGTTCCAATCGTCTTGGTCACTCCACCTCATCGCTTCACTGATAGGGAGTGATACTTGAGCGCTAAGTGTTGCTATTTAGTATTCCTATGCTGCCTTGTTCATCGCCCCTATAAATGGTACCAACAATCGAGGTGCATAAGAATGATGTATTCAGAGTCGAGTA
>JBAMDN010000243.1:0-11619 GCA_037074945.1 Tetracladium marchalianum
TAAAATGGAAAGGGAGGTATGTATTGCGAGCGTGGTCCAAGACTGAAGCAATAATTACGCGCGAATAACATGCATTCCTTGTCCGTATAATCTGGCTTGATCTGGCTGAGATGAATATTGTGATGATAAAGACAATTCTAGGAGTCGCAAGGGAGTGATTGAAAGAAAGGTGAAGTTAATAAAACATTCAACCATTTTAGGCTAGCGCATTTACCATATCACGTGGCAGCCTGCTCCTTTCGCGTTCTGCCTAGAACACTCCCCTTCAACCTCCAACCCTCATTGTAAAACACCAACCACTTTCCTCCCATTTTGCGACCGTGTTATCATACGGAGGCATTCTGACCAGAATCCTGGCTTCCATTCTTAAGAATCTTAATCGTACTCAGATCCTCTTCAGAACAATGTCGAGCTCATCGAAGTCAAATAAGCGCAGACCCGACCCCAATGCCCCCATCTCCCCGCCACCTCTAAAGCGCAAGCTGCAGTCTGGAACTACGCGTGAGTCCTTCCAGTCTGGAGCAGTCTATGTATCTGTGCTAATATATCACAGAAAATGCTGTTGCGTCTTTCTTCACGCCTGCGTCTCAAAAACCCCCGCCAAAGATCACCTGGCAGGAGCGCGCGGCGGACGAGAAAAGTCCCAACACTTTGATCGTGGGAAAATATTCCACAGATGCAAAAGAAGATTTTCCTGATAACAAGAGACGAAAGGTAGCGGCATTTGACTTTGTGAGCCAAATCCGTTGACCACGACATATTGGGTTTGACTAACAGGGTTTAGGATTCAACCTTGATTGCGACTGCATCGGGGAAGAAGTTCGCAGCAGATGCGGAAGACTGGAAGTGGTGGCATGCATCCGTCCCTGCAACTCTGAAAAGACTGTACTCTGAAGAAGGGTTCAGAATTATCGTGATCAGTAACCAGGGTGGAATTTCGATAAAGCCTAACACAAAAGCACCGAGTGCGCCTGGGTCAAAGTATACGGTATTCAAGACCAAGGTCGCAAGCGTACTCCAGCAATTAGATATTCCCATCACCCTCTACGCTGCGACGGAAAAGGACATCTTCCGGAAGCCCAGAATCGGGATTTGGAATGAGCTCCTTAAAGACCATAACCTCGCAGGGGACATTGATATCGCAAAGTCTATTTTCGTTGGTGACGCTGGCGGTCGTGATGCGCTCGGGAAATTACCCAAAGACTTTTCATGTTCAGACCGGTATGTACTGCAACGGTTCACAGCACGTTATCTAACACTGTAGACAGCAACTTTGCCGAAAATGTAGGGATTACATTCCATACCCCAGAGGAATTCTTCCTCAATGAGACACCTCGGCCATTCACCCGTTCATTCGAGCCTGCCGACTATTTCACCGATGCTCCAATGATAGCCGAGCCGTTCTCTAAGAACAACGAACAAGATATCGTGATCCTGTGCGGTTCGCCTGGTTCGGGCAAATCGACTTTCACGAGAAATTATCTTGAGCCCCTGGGTTACGAACGTGTGAACCAAGATCTCCTCAAAACAGTATGTACCACTAAGGTTGATATACTTTATGTATGCTCGGTCTTCTAACATTCTCATAGCGAGAGAAGTGCCTCAAAGTTGCAGGTCAGCTTCTGAAGGAGGGAAAATCGGTTGCCGTTGGTGAGTAGTTACATGCTTCCGTCCTTACATGTGAACGGGCTCAACAAGCTGATTATTCCAGATAACACAAACGCGGGAGTTGAGGTTCGGTCACTTTGGGTCGAACTGGCCGCAAGACATGCCGTCCCGATCCGTTGTATACATCTCACAACATCCCATGAGGGATGTGCACATAATGATGCTGTGCGAGCGTTTAACAGCAGCGTAAGCTATGTCTCTACCAATCATACACTCACCCGCCCATCCATGCCATCCCGTCTCAACAGAAAAGCAGCCACTACGCGAATTTTTTCTCAACTTTAAAAAAGTATCACGAGCTAAAACCAATCACAGATGAACCCTGAACAGCGTTCGATTTTATCGAGGCTTGCTTTCCAGTCGTTTGAATCGAAATTCCAGCTTCCAGATGTAAAGGAAGGTTTTCAAGATGTCGTGAAGCGGGACTTTATGGTAAGGTTTGTTTCTTTGGATGACCCTCTTCTGCAACCACTTCAGCAGTGCAGTACTCCATAGAATAATTGGATATGCTAACCATAGTGTTCTGCCAATAGTTCAGTGGTACAGATGCCGAACGAGAGATTTGGAGACGATACTGGACTTGAAAATCTTTTCATTTTTTTCTTCTTCTCGAGCTCCTCCTCTTCACATGGCAGCATAGAGGAAAACTGGAGATCCGTGGCAACGAGCTATTGCTGGATGCATGAGCTCCCTTGTATGGTGCAGCAACAATCAATAATACTCTTCTTGCATTGCATCATAATAGATGAAAACGAACTCTTGCCTAAATTGCTACCCAGAAGACAAACGTGGACTACTGGGGAACCCGTTCGCCAACGCACCTGTTCCCCTTGTGCCTGAATTTGACTGCATCACCGTTTACACCACAGCAACAAGTGCGGAGGGCAGCGTTGGGTTCACAAATTAGGGTTGACAGTCAGCGAATCAAAAGTCAATGACAAATGCTAACGAAATGTTAATTAAATGGAAAGGTTAGGCGAGGACTTCTGTGGTCCCTGAATTTCTTGATAGGTTCAGAATTGCAAGTCATCTTCTCCATTATTTGAGTGGCCAGAACTAAACAATAGTACTTCAGAGTATGCTGTGGGGGACGCTGGGACTCCCAAAAGTTCCAGGCCCGCTGATCTCTTCCGGCAATGCCCACTGTCCAGTTGTTGATCTCGGTCGGATCGAGCATCCACTTCTGATGTGCTCGGTTCGGCGATACCTTCCATCCCCAATGCCTCGATGTTTATTTTTTTTTCTTTCTTCCTTCTGCGCAGTCGAAACACTGGTCCGTTGCTCTGACGATCTTGTTTTCTGTTTTCTGTTTTTTGTTGTGATGGAATGACTCGTAGGGCCGAAGAATGTCCTCCGGACAGTAAGTAGCCTTGGGGTTCCCATGTGACTTTTTCTTCGAAACAGTGGGCAACGCGAGAGCGTCAAAACATTGTTTCACGACTGACAGCAAGACGCGTTGCACACTGGCCTCAGCGCTGAGCTCACGTATGTTGTGTAAGGGTCATCATGGTCCTGTGTGTGTTGTCCGCCCAACACAGAGAGAGACCTCGGACTTCTTCCCAGCAGTGAAGAGAGAGTCAGGACAGCGAAGAGTATGATGGGCGGCGTGCATGGTGGTCTTCCTGTGACATCAGCGACGGACAGAGGGCACCTCGGGCACGAGGGATGGGGGGTTGTGGTTGTGGTTGTGAAGAAAAAAACTCGTGGATCCAATCCCAGTCCTTAGGTGGAGTGGACCAACGGCACAAGGTGACGAAGCCAATCAGGGCTTGACTGCTTGGCTTCTCTTGAGGGATATCTGCATGTTTGGTCGATTGAAACAGACAAAAGAAAACATTATCTTGACATCGTCACTTCGACCTCGAAAATTCGGGGCTGGGCCACCTTTATACCGTCAGTTGATCAATCTCCAAAGAATCATGACACGGCGAGACATAGACATGCAATTGTTACGAAATGGCGCTGAGATCTGATAAACTATTCTAGACATCGCCATCACACCAGTACGGCAGCCCACAAGCCAACGACTTGAGAGCTGTGTGGGTGGGCAGCGAATCGGCGCGGTTCAGAAAAACGTTGAACGCAGGAACCCGATGCAAGAGTATGTTAAGTGGCTGGGAAGGAGGAAGGGTAGTGCGTCTCACGATGAGATGAGATCATGAAGAATTAGCTGATTTTGAAACGACTTGATTGGGATGTCATGAGATGTTGTTCACTTCGGATTTCGGAATAGAGATGGGAGGTAGGAGATGGGAGATGGGATGGATTGTTGACCTTGCAAAGAGCAAACACCGAGAGGGATCAGGTTGTGCCGTTGTTTATACCACCACACAAACAAAGAGTGGGCTTTTGTCCTTCAAGGCATGAAGGTACCGTACCACGCTGGAGGCCTGAAAAATACAGGGCACCGCTGCGGGAGACACCTTGGAGATGCCATGTTTTTTCCCCAGTATTTCAGGTTGAAGTTCTAAATTGGCTACCATACGGACCTTCACAAGCCTGGAAATCCGGCCATTCCTCCGCTTCCAGGCACGGAGGATTTTGATCACATCACATCACAATCTTACCACAGAAATCTTCCACATCTTTCCACCCGAGATCTGATCCCTGTTTTGCGCTCGATCAAGGGGGTTCATGGTGGAAGTCTTATTCGCTAGGGTTGCATAGCTCACAGGGCAGGCTTGGCTTTTTGCCTCCGACGGTTCCAGGCATGAAAGTCAACAAACAGTCCAGTAGGGCAACATTAGCCCCCGTAGCCGAAGCGAGAAGCGAAGTCAACCGCATCATTGAGTTTACATTGAGGAAAACGTGGGAAACCTGTAACCTTTCGGTCTTTGGGACCAAGACAAAAAAGGTTGGGAAGTGTGACAAGGCCATGAGCAGCATGAGCGAAGCTTCAGCAGCTCCTTGTCTAGGTACCTTGGGCCCTCCCAGGAACAGGCACAGGCCGAGACCGAGACCGAGAGCTCTCCCTTGTTGCTAAGCACCGATCGGTTGAAAAGCTGCCTCTTTGGGCCGCAGAATGATCCGGCAGCGACGAAGATGCCCCGGCACAGGCTGGAGGGCACGCTGTGCAATGTTTGGGTCCAATGGGAACAGATGGCAGTGGCAAGGGGGGCAAGGGGAGAGCCAAGTCCGCCGCCATCAGCCTTTAGCCTTTCTAGCGCAAACGGCGGGAGACGCCCAGCGAGCACCACAGCGTGGGTTTTGGAATGGAGCAACACTGCAGCGCAAAAACATCAACACGCCCACCTCTTCTCGCTCCTCCTCCCCTTCTCGAGCTCTTCTCCCTTCTTCCACAACATCTCGCCGCCCCGTCTCTCCATAACCGACAATCCGCCATTCGTCTCCAGTGAAACGACAATCCGGTAACATATACTAAACACAGGCCCCCGACGTTGCAATTCACGCCTCCAGCACAACCTATCAAAATCCCGTTTCTGCACGTGAGTGACTCCGGACACCAGCGAGCTGTGGTTGGGTGGTGCGAAAAAAACGAAAACCAGAAAACCTCACGACCTACGTGGACAACCTCGAGAACCTCAATCGATCACGCGCTCGTTCTTCAGTGCCTGTGCCAGCGGCCTTTGACCACGTATATTCTACACACCGTTCTGGGAAGAGATCTTGGTCATGTTGTTGTCAAGAGGACCTCTATAACTCAACCCGCAAGTGTCGCGACCCACTGGAAAAGTACCCCTAGTAAAAACAAAGGAAACAAAACACCATAACCGGACCAACAACAACAACAACAACAGTAACAACAACAACAATGTCACCAAAACTTAAGCCTTTGCTATTACCGCTACTTGTGGAGGAGAGGAGGAAGAGGGAAAGTTCGTCGGATTCGGAACTCGACTCATTTTCGTCTTCTTTCCACACTCAGAACTCATCGACATCTGATGTTCCGTCTTCGCCTGTCACACCAACCTTCTCCGCGCGGGGCCACTTTAGATATTCAAGCTCCAGCTCCTCAATTGACTCTACCTACCACATCTCAACCTCCGATAGTCCATCATCGCCAAGCTTCGTTGCGAAGTCCGGAAAGCGATCGCTTCCTGATGTCCAAGAGGAACCGCAAGAGAAGGACGAGGAATTCGATATCCTAGACTACGAGAACGACCTCTACAATTGTTTGTGTAAGTAGAAGTGGATCTGGCAAACCACATGAACGAATCCTAACCTTACGCAGGTGATAGTCAACAATGCCTCCATCGCGATTCAACCATGGCGCAAAGCTCCGTACAATTGTCGACCCAGGCAACTTTCGACTATGACATGGCAGATGGCTTCTTCAGTGACGGCGAACTCTCTATCTCTCCAAGATCCAAGAAGCGCCGCGCCAATGATTCAGCCCTCAACGGTCTCGCAACAAGATTCGGAACTCGCTTCCCATCGTTCTCGCGCAAATTCAAGCTGCGCAAGGGCGCAAGCTCTACCTCTCTAAGGTCGGATGCACTGAGAGATGGCACCACAACATCCAGTCGATCGTCTTCAATTTCGAACTCCGCACGACCAACCATGATGGAATTCGAGACGCAAATGCCTCCCACTCCAGCGAGAAGTGTGTATGGTGGAAGAGACGAACTACCAATGGTCATTGATATCGAGCACGCCAACCGCGTGCCAGGACAGCGTGAAGAAGGATTTGCGACAACACCATTGCTACCGCCACTGATGATGGATGCCTCGGCCAACACCCGACAAGTGAGCCTTCAATCGCCTCTGCAATCTCCCTCGGTAGCCGAAGCCAAAGACCCATACACCAGCGGAAAGATGACAACAATTGACGCGATAACCACCACCGCAATTCTATCACCACTTCTCTCAACAAAACCTTCTACCTCCTCTTTCCACCGTCTTGGCCACCTAGCACCCTCACCACCTCTCTCAACCAGACCATCAGTCTCTTCCTTCCACCGACCTGGTCGTCCCTCCACCGAAATCCCTTCCATGGTTCCTCTCTCTTCTGAGCCAGCGGACGAATGGGCCATCAAACTCGGCCACGCCAACTTTACCATTCTTCCCGAACCTTACCTTCCCACCACATTCGACATCTCCACCTGCCGCGCACTTCGAACGGATTGGGATCTCGCGCGCTGCAACTACACCAAACACCTCGTCCGAACAGGCGAACACTACGGCGCAACCTCTAGCACATACATCCTCACCGAATCCAAATGGTCCTCCATCGAGGCTCAATGGCGCAAATATAACGATCTCACGATCTCCAAGACCGTGGAAGGTGGCAGCGACGTTGCCTTTGCTACTCTCAAACACAACGTGTTTGGCGAGAGCAACAACGTGATGACCAAGATCCCTTCGCTTAACGATCTCCGAAGCGAGGGCAAGTTCCCCCAACTTGGCGATGGAGAGATTGTAGGACCCATGGTGCAAGCTGCTGCTGTTGCCACTGGACTCCGAAGGACCTCAAGCAGAAAGCAAAGAGTGCTACGCTTCATCGCGGATAAATTCCCCGCGAGTTTGACTGGACGAACCTGATCTGATCTCTATCTCTATCAACTACTTCACGTACTTCTTGGATTAACGGCTTCTCTTTATGACCATTACGACTTGCGAAGATTAAAAAAATAATGTCTTTTTGTTTACTCTATACCCTTCGACAACGACATGATCAGACGCCCAGCAAGTACACGACACTCCTTTTGCCAGCAAAGTTTTTTTTCTCTCTTCTACACTCTTACAAATCAATTGTTTTGTGTTCATTGTCTGAAGCCACCACTTTATTCCCTTCTAAAACGTTGTTTGGTTATCGTTCTATTTACGACCTAGAAACGAAACGTTTTTGTATATATTACTACACTTCAGAGTTTTGCGGATGTGTGCAACCTACAGTACGTACATTTTTGGACAGAAACTCTTTCCTTGAAGTTCAACAACTCTCTTTGGTCAGGCAGGGAGGAAGATTGGACATTGGATATAGAAAGGAAAGGGTATTATTAGGACGGCCTGGTACGGAAATGGAAAATGGAAAAATGGGCAAGGACAAAAAAAAAGTGCCTACAAGATGGATGGATGGGCAGAGTAGATGTACACATCGATCGTCGATTGGTGTAGATGTCTATCCTGCTCGATGAGCGCGAGCTTACTTGCTATCGTCCTTTTCATTATTTTTCATTTGTCTTGGATGAAGGATGTGTATGCTATTTTTGGGCTCCCTACTATAGGGATTCTCCTGGAGTGGTGGAAGGAGAGAGGAGAGGATGGAGGGAAATGGCGGCTATTACCTATCTCAATCAATCATCCATCATTCTCTACATCATTGAGATAGATGAGTTGGGCTTCTGGGGAAAGCGCAGTCTTTGGTGGTCAGGTGGTGGAAGGGGGTGGTGGTTGCTTGTGTTGTTATTGCATACAGTTTCCATAATGATGAATGAACACCCTTGAAAGAATTTTTTTGGTGTGCGCTTCCTTTGCAGTTGTAGTGATCTGTTCGATTGTTGTATTCTCTGTAAATGCTGCTTTCTTTTTGTCAGTAAGTAACGAGCCTCTCCTGTTGCATGTCAACAACAACATGCCCTTCATCACGACAGATCAACATAAACATACACAAAAATAAATAAACAACCACCCAAAAAGCAACCCTTCCCTTGCTACTTCCTTCTTTCCTTCCTTCTTCCCCGCAAAGATCAGCATAATCACAATCGCAATCACAATCGCAATCACAATCATAATCGCAATCATAATCGCAATCATAATCAACAATCATAATCATCAATTAGCAAAGAATTACAGAATCTCCCGATGACGGCGCCACTAACATCACTAATCTATCACAATCTTCTTATCCTTATCCTCCTTCCCTTCCTCTGCATATCTCCAGTACCATGCCCAACCCACACTTCCCCTCTGCCCACATGTTCACAACAAAATCTATCGAAAATCTCAGAAAAAAAAGCAATGAGAATCAACGCATTTGCGATTTTGGTTGGGCAACTTTTTGATATATGAGTTGGTTGAGTGAGACTAGGTGTTTAGATTTATAGAGACTAGAAGTAGGCGGACCTGCATCTTTGTATGTATGAATGTGTGAGCTTTGCAGATGTGTGTGAGGCGTGTAGATACATCAAGACCCAATCAAGGTGAAGAAGGTGCTGCTGCTGATGTGTTGTGTGAGATGTGCAGCACTGCAGATTCGGTAAGTTGTGTCGACTACTGTACTGGGCTATACGCTGCAGTCGAACTCGAAACTAAATGCTAAGGAGATTTCGGAGGATTGATTCCACGCTACTGTATTGTCATGCGGGACTTATTTTCTGATTTAAGACATCTTCAGAGACAAAGATCAAAGGTACGAAGCACGTAGGAGGCAATCGGGAGGGGCAAAGACAAAACAGTGCTGGTATGTGAGACAGTTGATTCTTGATTGCTCTAGTTTTGGTGGAAGCAAAAATAGATTTTGAAACTGCATTTGGTTGTCCGGAGTAGGATGGGATGACTGGGTGGAAAGGGTTTGACCTATAGCGAAGAGGTGGTAAGTATGTAGGTAGATTTGAGTCGATATGTTTGTTGATGTGCTGTTGGATGAATTGGAGGAGATCTTGGAGGAGGGAGGTTGAAACGAGGAAGATTTCACGACTTGACACTTGAGAGCGTGACTTACTCGTACTCGATATACTCGGGCAGTACTGTACTCGGGATGTAGGCATATCCGCGGAGGTATGCAAGATGCAAGATGCAAAATGTATGTCTGTCATCAATCATCAATGATCAAGTTCATACCAACCTCTACTCGAGTGAGTACCGTACAGTAGCAGTAGCTCGAACGAAGTACGTAACGTGAGTGATTGAGTGGTAGATGAAAGGTCACTTGATACAATTAACTGACACTTCCTAGGCACTTACGTGCAGTTGAGTTGTGTACAGGCCGACCTGCTTGATGCAAAATGCATGTCTGTCATCAATCATCAATTATCAAATTCAACTAAAGATGCCTGCCTGCACTGTCTACACGCGATCTAGACTCGAAAATAGAAAGCACCGGCCTAGTGAACAAGGTAGCCGAAGGAGCTACCGATCAGCAATTCATCGGAATCATTACAGAGTGAGTTTTGTATCAAGGGTCACTTGATACACGTAACTGATACTCCTCTGCCTATCACATAAATTACATATGCGCATTCGAGCTGGATACGGGCCGGGCTGCTTCGTGCTCGATGCATGTCTGTCATCGATGATCAAACACAAGTTTCGATGAACACGTAGAGAGGTACGCGATTCGATGCTGGGGAATTCCTTCGTGTTTCGGAGCAAGTGGGCCGTGAATCAAGGGTCAGTTGACATACTCGCAACTGTACACTTGATTGACCCGTCACGTACTCATGTACAATTGATCTGCGAGATGCATTTCTGTCATTGATCATCTATCACCAATCACCAATCCAAATGTCGATAAGTACGTAGGAAGGCAGACACGCGATTCGAGAGAATTTCCTCATATGTCAGAGCAAGTGAACCGTGAATCAAGGGTCGCCTGATAGAAATTGATACCTTCCATTGCCACTGGATTGACACTTGACAAAAACTTTGCGTGCGTTTGTACCGCCGTATACTCCCCAGAGTGGCCATATGCTCTATGCAAAATGCATGTCTGTCAGCCTGTCATCAATCAAGAACCACTTATCAAGTTTGGACATACACGTACTCGTATGTTTGTGAAAAGCCAAAATCAAACACGCAAATGCGTATGTGTGTATTGGTCTAGTTTGAGAAAATACTGTGGATTTGGTGAAGCCGGTGGTGAGAGGCTGAAAGCGAGTATTGAGGTCGGATTGAGTAAGCGGCAGTGTTTATGTGATGGATTCTCTTAAGCTGGATGGATGACTGAATGGTCGTGAGGTCAGAAGAGAAGGGAGAACAAGGGGAATGAGGAACGTGAGATATGTTGTGTCTTTGGAGATTGAAGGGGAAGAAGAATATAGAGTGCGAATAGTGAAAGAAGAAATTGAGAGGAGTCGTAGAGAGGTTGGCTGTATCTGATAATTGTCGTTGTAGTTGCGATGTGTTTGGTACCAGATCTAAGGTGACTTGCGTGATGAGTTGAAATTGAGAAGGCACCTGTACTTGCAGGAACGAAAAATTGCGAAGATATCTGGAATGAACAACAATAAGGAGGTCCAGAAGTATTAGTATATCCACAGCTTCACACCTGTCAATCAGCAAATACATGTAAATTAGAGGCAAACCCTCAGAAGCAGATAGAGAGGGAAATCATCATGCAAAAAGATCTCTTTCCTTCTTCTTTCATACCTACCTGTTCTATCTCAAAGCCCAAAAATTGCTATCACTGATGTACCTGATGCATCGCTCATTTTGTGGATATCACTATGCACGACCTTCTTCACCCAAACCTACTCTCTTTATATCCCCTCTGACCTCCACATCTCCGCCTATACCGTCGCAAAAATTCCACATCTGTTGAAGAATGTGCCCCTTCAAAGTACGAAGACTCTCTACTTCTTCACTGGCTCGCCGTCCAAGGCAACCAAGCTATCCTCAGTCCTCAATGGATCCCCACCAACACTTGTTAAGATGACCCTTGCAACGCCATCCTTCAAAACCTGCACAGCTCTCTCATCCAACCCCTCCACACTCGTAGCCTCGATCTCCTTCGCGACCCAACCATCCACACCCCCCAAGAAACTCTTCACCGCACCCGCCACAGCGGCCGTATTCTCCTCCTCATAATAAATGACCGCGTTTGGCCCAGCATCAAAAGTATAAGCCGCGACGAGCTTTCCAGCCTTGGCATTGATATTCTCCACCACTCTAATCGCAGCCTTGGAGACATCATTCATGTAGAAAATCGGCGGGAAGGTATCAGCGCAGGTAGCGTGGAAAGAGTTACTCTCTTTCATCGTGACCTCTGCAAACGTCTGGAAGTCCTTGTCCAGAATAGCTTTCGTCATCAATTCCATGTGTTTTGGCACT
>JBAMDN010000244.1:0-12373 GCA_037074945.1 Tetracladium marchalianum
TGGTTGCGAACTCAAAAGTGCAGATCGATGCGAAAGGACGAATGGGTTGGAGATAGCTCCGTTACTTCACAACAATCTCGATTGAGAATATGCACAACTCGAGATAGCAGGTAGATAAAGGTATTCGCATGCTGGAATGCGAAAGACAGCGGTAACGCATAGCCAAATAGACGTAGGTGGGAGTTTTACAATAACCTCCATTGCAGTCACCTGATCCCACCTTCGACTTCCGCTCAACGACTGGGTGACTTCGAATGTAAGCTAAGGCTTTCAGTTCACCTTTTCAAGTCTAAAATCCTACCGGAACTTCTTGACAAGCTTGCCGCAAAACCGCCAACTCCCTCCCCGTCCAGCCGCAGTTGTACCACTCCGGTCGGTATCACTCTGTCCAAGGATGCAAGAGGATCGCCCAAATAATACGCTAGCATTTGTCATGAGTATGACTGGCAAGTCAAATCCAGAATATTCTTTTGCATGCATAAGGTATGCTACTTCAAACAGAACAAGCAGCAAAAAAGAGGAAAGTCTCGGGGACTCCCATACGAGGGGAGAGACGGTTGGTATCTACCAACATTGTCTCGACCGGGCTCTCGCGGGCGACTCAAACGAAACCTGCTTCGACAATACAACGGAACTTGATATTGGGGCTGTTATCGGTGTGCAAGGGCCGGCAATAATTGTACGGCAGTCTCAATTACGTCTCGCGGCCTTGCAGAGGCTCTAGTTCGTGCTCTCGTCGAGGCTGACGAAAAGAGAGCACAAGACATTCGAGAAGCTATAAAGGTTTGCCAGGAAAGCGTGGAGGCAGAAACAGAGGCCGCCGTGCGTATCGCCGTCGCCGCCGAGACCGCCGAAACTGCAAAAGCAGAATCACCACCAGTTGCCTCTGAACTAGCCCCTTCCTATGCCAGTAATTACTGACACGGCTAGACTCAATGTAGCTGAAGCAGATAACCTACGGTTCCATTTGGAATCAATGTCTCCGCTGGTGCAGAACATGGCTTCAGTCGTTGGTGCTTAAGGTGCGTTCAGCAAGGCATACCTGGACACCGTAGAATTCCATCTGCAACAGGCATATGCTATTGTGGGACAGTCCTAGACAACTGTTATTTAGCATTCGATACCTAGATTCATTTTTCGGCACAGCGTTGAGGAATTCTTCACACGGGTGCGGCTTAGGATGTAAGGAATATGTTGTTGTGGAGCTTGGCACGACATCGTCGAGGAGGAAGGTTGCTCTTCAGTCTGCCTAGGTTGAATTGAATCGCGGTTTCGACTTATGTTACAGCAACTTGCACTTTATTATTCCCTGTGGCAACGTTGTTTCTTTTCTCCAATTTTGGACTGACTTTGATTTCAATCTACGTTGTATCTTGACCCTGGTTCGCAGTGTGGGGAAGGGGAGATTCAACAGAGTTTTCGCTTAAACCCAAATCTCCCCCGACCCATAAATCCTCTACTTCGCTTTTGGACCACCATAGTCTATGTCATGTACATCTCTCTTATAGTGAAGAGATTGATATCGTGAGTGCGACGGGGCGAGTGAACTGTGGTCGACGAGATCTTCTCTTTGTGTCTTGGGCAAGTTCCAATATGTATACATTTCGTAATTAAACCTCCAGCTATCAATAAGGTCGTGATGCAGTTCGCTCTAGCATAAAAACAGCTTGAAATAAAATAGAAATCCAACAGCCCAGCACATTAGCTCCTGACCTGGTTCGACACAGTCGTCTTTCGTATCCCCGTAGTCCAATCCGGCACTTCCTCCGCACTCCTCCTATCAAGTGGTAAAGTCGTCTCACTGCTCGTCTTCTCCCACCCCGTCGCACCAGGAAGTGATTTCTGACTACCAAACTTCTTGACGTGCTTTCCAGCCCCCTGCGCTTCTACATCTCGATCGCTTTCGATGACAGTAACGACCCCGCGGTTGGCACCCACATCGGTTCGCAAATCGTATTGTTCTGTTGTGTTTTGGCTCTTGCTTCGCTTGTATCCATTTCCTGGCCATGCCCCGGTTGGCCAATTCATGGATGAGTTGATGCCAGATGAGGTACCGCCCATGAGATGGCTTCGGGAAAAGAATCTTCGGAATAATGGGCGCAAGGTGGCGAATGAGCAAGCTGCTATTCCGAGACCCGTTTCTGAGCAGGACCAGATTGCTACATCAGTCGTGGCGTAGAGAAAGTCGCCCGTGTCCTTGAGCGTGTGAATATAGGGAATTCGGACAATTGTTGCGGCAGATGCCCTGTTTGGTGTTAGATCTCTTTCTCGTTCACTTCAGTGGAATGTCAAAAACTTACGTCGCGCCAACCGACAAAATCATAGCAACAACAATTTTTGTTCTGGGGTTCATTTGCAGATCCCACACCATCAAAATGGGAATAATGGCAAAGGTCCAATCACCCACACATGCAATTGCTGAGTATCCATAAGTTGCACTGACTGCGATCTGAGGGTCGAGACATTTCCCTTTGCCTCCGGTGTATTGAGTCCAGAAGTATGAAGGCGCCTGGCACTGGAAGATGAAGATAAAGAAAAAGAAGACGCAGTATACTTCGGTAACCACGAGGGTGATGTAGATGAGTATGCGATGGAATCTGACGACTGTGAGGCGGAGAAGCATAGCGCCAATGCTCAACTTTATCGCCATATTAGATAGCACGTACACCACTTCGCATGCCCACCACCACTGAAAGAGGTTAATATACTGCAATTCGAGCAAAGAATGAAGGATCCCACCTTCAAGCCGACAGGCAGTTCTGAAGCTGGTTTGATATCTGCTGCGTGTTGACCAGTTCCATGGTGAACTCCCAAAATGATAAATGTTCCAAATAGTACAAAGAAAATCTAGAATTATGATGTTAACATCGACATCGACAGATAGATCTTAGAGAGCACAACTTACCCAAGCAAGGAGAGCAAACCAATCATCAAATCCAAAACTTTTCACCACTTTGACTCGACAGTATATTCGCAACCCGATAGCAATTGTTGTGAACGCTAAGAAAAAACCGGCCACTCCCATCAACTCGGGACCTCTCCCAGCAGGTGTGATCGCCATGGCGAAGAAGGATTTGGGGTCACAGCTCGCAGAGTATTAAAATGCGGAGCCGAAAGAAACAACAACAAAAGAAAGCAGAAACAAACAGCAAGCAAGGAGAAAATCGAAGCTGACTTGTTGCAACTAGATGCGGAGGGCAAGAAGGAGGTTGTCGCGAAATCAAAATGTTTGTTGACTTTTCTTGTTTTCTTCACCACCAGCAGAAGCGGAAGTTCAAATACAATTCATGCGAAGTTGATGGGCAACCCCTGATGGGCATCTTAAACCCTTATAACGGTTAGAAACTAGCAGACGCGGGAATGACAGAAAAAGGGGGGCTTGCCTCGACGGTAGACTAACGGAAGAATCCTCAACTCCACTTGGGTGTTGACACTAGGAGCCGCGTCCGAGAAAGGCTCGAGATGAGTTCGTTGTTTTGACCCGTTAGTCAACTAATCGACCTTGGGCTAGCATTCTCCGCTGGCTGATTTGATGCACAAGGACCAATCAGCCACTTCCATAAAAACGGTCGTGGTGGGGTATTCCGAGTTCCAAATTCGAGACGATACCAACGACATGGTCAAAATCAAATTTTGATTGTTACCGAGGCATAACCAGAAAAGCAGAAAAGAGTGGTCATAGAATAACAACAGATCGTCGACCCGGCACTCAGGGTACTCCCCTGACGCTGATCGCGTAACGAAAGACCTAAAGAAGAATGACCCATGTGGGGTACTCCCACAATTATTTCAAAGCTGGTTGCATCGTTGCAACGAGAGCTTCGAAGCTGGTGGATGTCAGGGACGTGCGGACAGGTTTCGTGCCAAGTTCATGGCTCAGAGAGCGAAAAAAAACGAGGTGAGAATCGAAAAGACGGCAAACTCCTGACTCGCTTGACGGGAAAGTTGGGAGGCGACGACTTCTAACCCGGTTGGGAAACACAACCGGCACTTACCTCACCAGCGGGACTGCCATACCTCGTGGGTTGTTGGGATCGTTGCGAGGATGTTGCGATGTAGGTTTGCGCGTATGTCGTGCTGCGCTGTACCTTGCGTATGGAAGTACTTTAAACTCCGACGAATGCAACTGAACATCTCGAGTTTTCAACGATGCGCCGTACATTGTTTTCTTCGGATTTGTCCTTCTTGATACTGTAGTTGTTAGCCTGGAAACGAGAGTCTGCACAATTCGAGAACGTCGTTCTAGAATCTCAATCATGTCTGGCCGATAACCGCCACGTCCGTTCCCTTGAGACGCTGATCTTAGGCCAACCGAAACATCAGGCCACGGAGCAAACCTTCCTCACTTGAGCAGGATTTGCGGCCCTATTATCGGGGGGAATAGTGTCCTTCCATCCGTGAGAGACTACAAGAGTAAGTCGACAGCAGTTCAGCACTCTCAAAAAGTCATGTTTGCATGCGTTGAATGTGCGATGTGGATGTTGGCAAACATTAGGCGAGATGAA
The DNA here is from genome assembly GCA_037074945.1 of Tetracladium marchalianum. NCBI lineage: Eukaryota > Fungi > Ascomycota > Leotiomycetes > Helotiales > Tetracladium > Tetracladium marchalianum. The sequence continues at coordinate 4,506 of JBAMDN010000244.1, forward strand.
TGGGCCAATTGCAGTGTTCTAGAGGACACGAGCCTCATATCAACAAGCTACCGTGCCTCCATTTTCTAGGCTGATGATGCTTAGCAGAACGCATTGTTCATTTCTTGCTAGGATTATGAGAATGCCGTTTACTCTGCCGCTGGATTGATGCAAGTAAGTCCTAATTAAGAAATCTTTTGGTTGCTGGTAATTTCGCTGCCAAGGCCATCTGGATGCTTGACGGAACCTCACCGCTCACCATGATAGTTAAGGGAAAAGTGATTGTAGATTAATCCCACAACCAGACCCTTATCAAAATTGAAACTCTACCGTGTCTAAATGTGGTGTTAGATGTGCAAATGGGACGGAGATCACTCGCGAAATGAAATGGTTTCTTCTCGGCAGAATAAAAGGAAAATAAATTGCACTCACTGCATAACCCGTCTTTTTGGGACGGAAATCTATACTAATCATAGTGGCTCTGGAGAATAAATAAAAATTTGTTTTTTGATTCCCAAGACCTGACTTAGATTTTGGTTGATGTTGACACTCTGATACTATATTAGCACGACATAAGCAGCTGTAGCTCCATCAATCTTAAAATGGGCGGTTAGATCAGTGGTAGTATCGCTCGCTTTGCATGCGAGAGGTCGTGGGTTCAATCCCCACACCGTCCACTTCCTGGCTTTACGATTTTTTTGGCCTTTTGTTTAGGCTCTGGCCATTGCTCACTGAGTGAATGCGATGTGTCGACCCTGCTTTCTAAAGTTAACAATATCGGGAAGATAAAAGAAGGGCAGATCAAAGTTAGTAATAGATAATTTTATCCGTAGAAGTTTTAGCGATAGTCACGTGTTTTAAGCTAAGACTACGTATCGCTCCCGGTATTACTACCGCGTTGGTATTATTCGAGTACTACGACGCGCTTTAAGCCACTGCTCATAGGCCTTCCTAAGTGTCACACTTTATTAGTAAGGGTAGTACTAAGTATAGTTCCGACCTTATATGGCTTGTGCTTAGAACATGTAGTGTACGTACGATCCTGTGTGAGCTTAGTAGGCTATGAATCTATATAATTAACTACTCGCCCTCTCTCTTAAAGAAGGGGCATGAGATTAATTTCTACTTATATAGTAGTGCTTATTACCACTTCTGTTACTCTTACTTCCACCGTTTCTCTGCTCGTAGGCCTTCTGTCACACAGCAAAAATACGACCGTACGCCATGTGCACTGCTTAAACACCTTGATAACCTGCACCACTAGTTCCTCCCAATTATTCGATTGTGACACCTTCATTGGTGTCATAAAATCGTAATCAAGAACGCTATATTTCTCCCTTATATTCCTAACAAGTCGAAACCACGCGCTAACAAGCTCGGGATCTTCGTATAGGGCCCTTTGAAATTTACAAACGCGATTGAAACCGTCTTTAACTATCGTTGCCGTTGTACGAATCGATAGGCCTAGAGCTTTCCTACGGGGTCCAGTCCTCGCGATTTAAGAAGAAGATTAGCTATTGTGATGGCCATCAGTTCGGCTTTTTGCCAAGACCATGAAAGCCAAGGCCGAAACTCCAGCGGTACGCATATGGAGTGGTTTCGAATCACTACCAGGGAAGGTTCATCAAAGCAGCCACTACTGTAAAGTGGACGAGACGTCTGGGGATTTGTGGGTGTGGGATTTGTGGGCCATGTGATCGCTTAGTTGTGTATATATATCTAGCTGTCCAGACGTCGAGGATCATCAGGCAGTTCACACTCCAGGGAATGAAAGTCATGATCAATGTAACGACACAAATACGTGATACCGTTGATCGAACAGAGGAGTCTGATAAGTCATGTAGCGATGCAAAAGAAGATGTCGTGATTCATAGGTACGATGCGAAAGAAAGATCTAAACTACCGAGCCCTTTGGGGTGGGAGGTCTGGCTATATATATGTCCGGAACTGGCCCGTTCCTTGGCCCCTCCCATCACTTGATGGTGCTATCCATCACAATCAACCTCCCGAATCACTATCTGATAATCACTCGACCTCTTCACCCCGTTACAACACCTCAGAAAGTGGATTGTTGTAGGAGAAGCTGACCACCTTTGTCAAAGGGATAGAAGATTCAGAAGGAGACTAACACTTCCGAGATAAAAGACAAAGAGCCTACGATGCAACGGGGAAAGATACGGCCAGATTCTACAACACGATGCAAGAGATCGGAGACGAGACGCAAGCAGTAACTGGCGCGTTCCGCTCTAAAATGATATGAAGATGGGATTGGAATTCTTGATCTGTGGCTCCTGGTGGCTATCTAGGCCCGAGCGAAAAGTGAGCAGATACCACTTTAACCTCAAAGTCCTTCGTTCACCACAGGATACGGAGTAATGGGCAATTAAAAAAGACTCGTTGTTTTTACGTTTTCTGAACAGCCACTTTGCCTGCCTAACAGCTGTTCTTGAATTTGGGAGGCGAAGTCAGGCCACATTATTGTTCCAACTCAATCACACTTTGAACCAGCATCAGATACTTCAAGGACATTAAAGTATCATCGTCACCGAAATATTTCTGCTTCAACTAATAAAATTCACGTATTGTGCAACGTGCTCAATTGGACTAATCACGCTATTGCTTGGAACAAACCCTGAACTCTTGGGATGTTGCGAGCTAAGCACACGGGAACCTTTGGATCGGATGCGGAGGCTTTTTTGCGACTTCCGACTGGGTATTGACCGCGCAAAGATTGACCATCAAGGCCTTGGCTGATATTGGCAACATTCTACTCTACGTACCTAGAAGATGATCATGAGTACAAGGTCTTGTGAAATGTTTCCGACATAAAGCCTTGCGTCTGGCCACTTGCAGCTTTCACAACTCGAACGCTTTCTCTTTTTGACCGTGACCAAATCTTGCACGCTTTCAACCATATAGATATATATATACACATATTCCGAAAATGGCGGCACTTTCTCAGTATGATGTGAGTAAACCACCCTCCTAGCATTGGATCGTGGCATTGGATCCTTGCTTCGCTTAGAAGCTGCTGACTGGGTGACAATACAGTGGCTGATTGCCATCATCACCATCGCCTTTTGCTTCAGTGCTTTCGGAAATGGGGCAAACGATGTGGCTAATTCTTATGCTAGCTCGGTCGCAGCCAGAACCTTGACTATGATCCAAGTGGGATTTTTGTCCGTCGTGACCGAGTTCGTCGGTGCAGTTGCTCTTGGTGCACGCGTTACTGCGACGATTAAGAATGGAATCATCTCAATTGATCGTTTCGAAGATGAGCCGGGAGTGTTGATATTGGCTATGACCTGTGCTGAGATTGGAAGCGCAACTTGGTTAATGGTTGCGACTCGCTTGGGAATGCCGGTGTCTACCACACGTGTGTTGTCCCTCTCCTTTCGCGTTCCAATATCTATGGATACAACCATACATATATCTACATACATACTAACTTGTGACTTCGCACAGAGACGATCGTTGGCGCTCTCATCGGTGTAGGTTTTGCTTCACAATCGCCAATCAAATGGGCATGGCGGTCTGGAAGTGTCTCCCAGGTCGCCGCATCGTGGGGCATTGCACCCCTGATCGCTGGAGCCATGGCCGCTGCTATCTTTGCCACGATCAAGTATTCCGTTTTGGAACGAAAGGATCCCTTGAAGAACGCTCTTAGGTTTATCCCCTTCTACTTGGCATTTACTGCTGCTATGCTGGCACTTTTCATCGTCGGTATGTACATGATGAAATTCTCACATTAATTGTGCACCCGCTAAATCAATCTTCTCTATAGTGGAGGCTCCCACCGCACCCTCTCTGGAAGAATTCGGTGCCGGCAAGGCATGTGGCATCGTTTTGGGTGTATTCTTTGGAATGCTTGCCTTTGCTTATGTCTTTTTCATGCCGTATGCCACCCGCAGGCTGATCAAAAATGATGCGAGATTGAGATGGTACCACATCCCTCTCGGCCCCATGCTTCGGAAAGAGAACCCATGGCTGTACTTCCCTGGTGACCCTAACGGTGAAGTGGTCACCGATCACTACAAGAGTGCTCACAGACGCGCCGACCCTGCCAACAACACCTCAGCCTTGATGACCCACCCCGAAAAGAATCTTGATGAGAATGTTCCAAAGCCTGAATCTAAGAATTCAGATTCCCTCCCCTCAGATACAGAACAGAACATTACGCCGCTACTTAACGATGATGACAAAGAATTTATGTACGCTACTGGTTTGATATCCTCAGATCTAGCTCTTGCTAATTCGGGTATCTTTTAGGGGACCTCATGAACGCTACTTGAAACCAACAGCTCATCTTCGTCTCTACAACCCTGCACGAATGTGGTCTTGGGCTAAATTCATCGTGATGCAAGGTGTCAGGCGCGATTGTGTCTCTCACAGCTCGGAAAAACTGGCCAAGACCCATCTTCTTGCCAAACATTACGATAATAGAGTTGAACATCTGTGGACCTACCCTCAAGTCGCCTCGGCCATGTTGATGTCTATTGCTCATGGTTCCAACGACGTTGCAAACGCCGTGGGCCCTTGGTCCGCAGCCTATTCCACGTTCCAAGCAGGTGAAGTTAGCACTCGATCTCCTACACCGGTTTGGATGCTTGTTGTTGCCGGTTTTCTCCTCGGTCTTGGATTCTGGGTCTTTGGTTACCACATCATTCGATCCCTTGGTAACAAGATCACTCAACTGTCACCTACTCGTGGATTTAGTATGGAACTTGGAGCTGCCATCACGGTTCTCCTAGCTTCTAGATTGGGTCTGCCTGTTAGTACAACACAGTGCTTGACCGGTGCTTGTGTTGGTGTCGCCTTGATGAATTATTCTCTTGGTGCGGTGAACTGGAGGCAAGTCCTGTTCATCTTCTGTGGATGGGTTATCACATTACCAACCGCTGGACTGATCTCCGGTATCTTGATGGTAATGGCATTGAATGTGCCACAGTTTTAAGTACTTTGTCTCTAAGGTATTGCCTTGCGAGGTTTCTACCTTCCTCTACCCTTTGTTAGTTTGGAAATATAGATAGGGAAGGTGCGTGCTAGGCTGTGCTATTGACAATGGCGTTATGTTAGTGTTAATTAGGCAATCTAATATATTATATTCATTCACATGATCATAGAATTAATCTGTGTGTAATGCAGGGCTATTGCATTTACAGCTGCGGGCGTACTTGGTGTCCTGTAGAGTGTCTGATAAGTCACTCAGTGATAAGCGAAGGAGGTTTAGGTAACTTACTAACTTACTAAATTCAACTCACTCGCTTACTGACTTAAGTGACTTACGATTCACTAATAAGTGGCTTCTAGTATTGTTAGTTACGTTAGACCACTAGAAAAGCTCGCGCGATTCATCTGCAAAGAGGCCACCGATTTTCAACATCACCTAATACTTGTCAAGGAAATTAATAAGGTCTGGCCGCGGAAATACACTTACACCTGTATCTAAGGAGGTATACTTACCTCTCATTCGTTTAGCACGCTGTTAGAGCTTCTTACACTTCTCGCAGTCACAGCGCTTACACAGAGGCATCTCCAAGTAAGCTTCAAGGTAGGAATTCGGGTCATCGAAAACGAGGCTTGACTCGGAGCTGGCCGTCGAGTCCAGCGACGTGTTAAAGATATCATTCAAGTCCTGGTACGAAGAGTTCGGTATGTCTTCTGCACTTTAGTCTCTAACCTGTGTAAAGTCATACTTCCAAGCGTCGTCTTCATCGGGACTACCAGGACCTATCAATACTTAGGGACCAATGCCAGGAAGGTTATTGTTTCTATAGTATATCGCAGAGCGTGTTGACATGAACTGATTCGCGGCATCTTTACCTAGCTTGGATCTAAACTCCAGAGGTAGTTCATTAGTCCTTTCTTGCAGGTAGCAGGGCGGGATCTCCATTATAAGGCTTGAAGGCACGATCTCTGTTAGATGGAGGAGGGGTCGGGGTGAATGTCGGATTTTAAGGGTTCTAGGTTTTAGTAGACCTGCGAACTCGAATTTTCGCATGTAGGTGGCTTCCGCGGGCCAGGGTGTAATTATATGCATCGCACGTGCTTCACCCCCGGTTATATTGTCCGAATTTCCGGAAATCAAAAAGCTGGAGTGGCTCCTCTGCCGCAGCCTCCGTTCCTCCAGTTCTTCCGGTAGGGAAGCAATTCTGGCAGGAAACCGGTAAGTGTCGCTTGATCCACCGTTAACATTGCAACACAACTAAAGGTGAACAGGAACGTCGGATATGGGACTAAGGTTTGAGGCGCCCCTGATATCATGTCCCGTTCACCCCACCCGCTCAAAGTCGGCGTCTTCATTTGCGAAGTGCTGCTTAATATGGTTGTCTACGAACTTTCGATGGCAGCTCTTTGCCTCTCTGCCTTCTCACTTGTCATGTTCGGTTTCGGCGATAGTAATCTCGGCAGTGGCTGTAACGACTCTTATTCTGCTGAATGCGATACTGTCTTCCGCGCTCAAGCCACCACTTTTGTCTGCTTGGCCTGGTTCGCCCTCCTCCTCGCCTGGGAAATGGTCAATGTGCTTCGATCCTTCTTTCGAATGCAGTCTAGAACAAGAAATACTTCACGCAATGGACAACTACGTTGTTGCCAGTGATCCTGGAGCGTGAGATGTGGACAGTAGAAGTCATTCGTGAAAGGGAAGACTTCAGAGCAAGTATACCAGTGCACCGATTCTCAGGGTATCAACTAATATCCGAATCCAAACTCCCTCCCGCCACATTTCATTTCAGCCGCAAAGATAGCCGTACACGCTACGTGAATTAGATCATTTCCCATCGCAGGTTGGGACTTGCGACCCAGAATAATAGTACGGAGGTGTAGGAAGTAAATCGCTACTTTGACAAATCTACCTATCTCTCACAATAGCACAAATAGACTGCCTAAGTCCCGTTCTCAATCCTCCCCTCTTCATCGTTATCTTCACTGTCCAGATGCCCGCCAGGTAGTAAGACAGCTCGGTCGAGGCTATACGGCAAGCCACGGTGTCTGCCTCTCACTTGCATTGCGATGATAACGATTTTGCTAACAACAGAGAACTTACCCGAGAGAGAAGTTTGAACATTTGGATGCCCTAGCGATAGGCCGACAGTGCCGTAGGCGGAGATGATCTCAAAGAGGATAGAAAAAGATGTAAACGCCTAGGTTTTGGGTGTTAGAACTCTTTCAATTTGAAGGGGCGGAGGCAAGGATTTGTTTCTCGGGGAATTACTCACGTCTTCATCTTTATTCTCAATGTGTTTTCCCTCTGCAATCGCAATTATAAAAAGGCCCAAGAACACATACCACATGTCAAAGCTCAGCTGCCGGCGTAGATGTGCACTTATATAACTCTGACTCTCTCTTGCCATCAGCAGTACTCGAGCGGTCCCAGATGCCGAGACTTCTCTCCTCGAACACGTTGGTGTGACGCACTGACATGGCGATGGGGAAAACGGAGATGTACATCATGATGAGATAGGAGACTTGGATCGCAGGCCGTAGGTCCGCGATGTTGACAACAGCGAATCCTGCGGTACGGGTTGAGGTTGCCTGAAACCATCCTGCTAAAACGCGTACGCCAGGGCTGAGGGCCATCACTGTCTCGTCGTTAAGCTGGGTAGAAGTCATTGGAAATTGCACAGTGAAAGTTCCGAGGCGACATAACTCACGTCAAGAATAATGAAGAAGAGGAGATCAATTCCGTTGAACAGGACGAGCATCCAGAAGAGCCACCAGGTCGCTCGAGCAGGGAAGAGCAGTGTGAAGCATCTTCTTGGATGATCGAGGAGAAATCTCAGCTCCTCGTATATTCTGCTCTCTACGCGAACAACTTTCGAGTAGAGCCAGATCATGAGCCGGAGTAGGCAAGGGGAACTCCATATTGCCGATGATGATCAGAAAAC
>JBAMDN010000246.1:0-27327 GCA_037074945.1 Tetracladium marchalianum
AACACCGACTCTCACCGCATCTCCTCCTCCACCACCTCCACCACCTCCTCCGTCGCCTCCATCTCCTCTCGACACGGACACACCCCATCCTCCCCCACCCAAAAATACTCACTCTTCCCCTCCTCCACCTACAACAAACACAACTCCTTATCATCCATCACACGAAACAGCTCCGCACTGCCTCCATCGACTTCATCTACTATGTCTATGTCATCGCATGCCGGTGGTGCTGGATCTGAATTTGAGTTGGATATTGATGTCGAGGCGAAGTCAAGATGTAGAGTGAGATGGACGGAGGATTTGGCTCTTAGATATGCGTGAGTTTACCTACTTTTCCTTCTCTTTCCTCCTTTCAATCAAAAAATGAGTTTGGCTAATAATCTAAATGCAGACCAGGAAATAAAGGATACTTCTGCAGACGATCAAAGTCCTCTCGTCGATCAAGTCGTGATGGTGGGGATGTGAGATATGCGCTTAGTCGGGGGTTGATCAAGAAGTGTTCAAAATAAGAAACCCTGAAACACACAACCAAAAAAGCCCCAAAAAAAATTATGTATCAATGAATTAAATGGAATGGCGCTCGAGAATTCTTTTGGTTGGATTGGATGGGATATATGACGGCATTGATACGGAAGCGCTGGATTCGATGGCATGGTGTTTGGAATCTTGACGGTATTGCTTTTCTTGGTGCAAATGGGTATACCCGGTAGATTCCCCCCTTAGAAATATATTTATATCCCCTAGACTATTTAGATAAATGAATGTAAATACGATATGTATACTATCATTTTAATTTTCATCCCTCATCGACCTTTGACAGCAGTCACCTAACATGTCATGTGACGCGATGCGATCCCGGGTACAGACTCAATTACCGTAGGCGAAGGTAAGAAGACCATGACTAAATGTAAGGGAGGTAAGTGGGATAGGTAATCAAAGTACCTATCTATCAACCGCCCTCGAGTCCCTCCCCTTTCCCTCTTCCACCCTCAACCTACTCGGCCCCACGGCAACCCCCCTCTTTACATCCAACATCCTCGCACTCGCAATTATACCCGCCGTATCGGGTGTTCGAATTCCCTCACTCCACATATCTCTTTCTCTCTCTCTCCCTCTCATTCCACCCCTATCACTATCATCTCCCCTCATACTCATCCTCGACTCCGGACTTCCACTCCCTTTTTCTCTTTCACTTCCCCTCTCTCTATCCTTCCCCAATCTACTTCCCGCCCTCGACTCTCCAGAAGAGAAATCACTCTCCTCATCTCCCCACACACTCGCCTTTGAAAGACTATACTTCATCCTCACATCCGCAGGTAAATATTCCGGAACATCCCTCTTCCTCCCTCTCGCCCTAGCCATTGAGGCGGATCTAACTCTCGGTCCCGTCGGCAGTCCCGCAGGCGGAAGAGACAATACCGCTGATTTCGAAGATGCCGAGGGATAGACAGATGTTGATCTTATAGCGGGCTTTAGCCATTCTTGAGATTCTCTGCTAGGCGGATCACGGAGGGGAAGGTCTGTTGAGGCGGTTTTCTGGTGTGTGTTGTTTTGAGATGGAGTGGGGTTATTGAAATGAGGTGATTTTAATTGACCTCCTAGTGGGGCGTTCCGTTCTTGTTGCGAGGTGGTGAGGTGGATTGAACCGGCTGCGGTGGTTGAGAGCCATGTTGCTGCTGTTCCTAGTCTTGGTGGTGGTGGAGGTTGTGTCGGATTCCATGGCACCAAAGTCTGCTGGACCTGTTGTTGTGGTTGTTGTTGCTTCTCCTGCGGGAAAGAAGCACTAGTAGGTGTCTTTGGAAACAACGACAGCGAGACTGGCGATCTTTTCGTCGTCGGGACAGCTGGTGTTGTTTGAATCTCTATCCGTGTCTCTTTATTGATGCCCTCGAATTGTGAAGGAGCAGTTGAGGATGACGCAGCCGATAGTTTACGCTCGATTGTTCCACCCCCACCACCGCCATTGAATTGCTGCCATTGCTCTTGATTTTGCTGTGTGTGTTGATTGACTCTTTTGCGGTGGCGCTGGAAGAGAAAGTAGACTAGAAAGGTAATCAAGATGGACGCTATTATGCTGCCGACGATGGCGATGGCGGCTTGTGTTGCTGTGACGGCAACTGTGGGAGATGTGGTTGCTTGCGGGTCGCTTGGTGCTTTCTGATATGGCGATTAGTAGATGAACAGAGACGTAGAGATCTAGTCGTACTTCGCTATACGTAGGAAGTGTTCCTTGGCCTTGTGTGGCTCTTGCTGCATTTTCAAGGAATTTTGATGCAGCAGCGGAACCTTGTAAAAGTAAGCTTCTATTCGTCCAAGTTCATAAGCATCGGGATATTTACCACTCGCAGCTGCAACAGCCGCCGAAGCTTGCCTTATTGCCTGAGAAGCATTGTCCTAGAATAAAATCAGGATATTCATCATATCATGGCCACCCATCCCAACACATACCATCGCACTCCGCGCAGAATTATTTGCCCTCGAAATCGCCTGCTCAGCAGACACCATAGCCGAACTAGCAGAAGAAGAAATACTCGAAGAACTTCTCGAAAATTGCGCTACTGACTGAGAAGCCATATTTTCCGCTTGTCGAATAGCATTTGTTGCCGAGATACTTGCTTGCTGAATTCCCTGCGATGCCGATTGATTTGCTTGCTGGATGCCCTGCGAAGCAGACTGGTTTGCCTGCCGTATGGATTCTGATGCCTGCTGGTTTGCTTGTCGAATAGCATCGGTTGCACTTCGAGATGCTTGCGCGGAACAATCGTTTCCATCATTTCCATTCTGAGGTTCCGGGAGAGGCTGTCGATGATGAAGTGTTGGGGCTGGAGTGATGAGGGCCCTTTCTTCCTTGGTTTCGTCCGCCGGGGATGGAGTAGAAGATGGCATATCTGAGAGATGGAGATTGACGAGATCCACGGGATCGCGGGCGTTTTCAGGACGCCGAGACTCGAGGTACAAGTGAACTACCTCGTCTACCTCTTCCTGAGAGGAGTCGACCATTGCTGCAAGCTGCCGACTAGAGCTCCACAAACTCAAAGGGTCATTAAAAAATTAAAGCAGAAGTATGAATAAAGGACATCATGCCACCAGTGCAAGGTCAACGACGCAAAAGAGAGAAGAGGAGGAGAAGAACTGGTGGACAGAGCTGGGAACAGGAAGAAGAAAGAGAAAGACCAAAGACCACTGTCCAGATCCCTCCCCCTGGTGAGAGATATCACCTATGGTAACGACCCAGAAGAGCACATATACACCCCACGCAGCAAAATGCGCAACTTCACGCATGTCCTTTCCGGACATTGCCAGTCCTCACCGTTTCCACGCCCGCTGTATTCAGCGGTCATGAGGTGAAGGCATTGTGAACAGCTGCCCACATGAAGCATAGGTAGAAACCCAGTAGACGATGATACAAGATCCTGCCCCTTCAGTAATATTCGATTTTGCGCTTTTCATCTGATGAAAAGTGATATAAGAGGGGTTTCGAATCGTGAACGGTTTCATGATACTGGAGATCCGAGGCCCGACTTGCCGACCCTTGCCTTTCATGCACGAAGCGTTTGATCGCTTCTGTCATTCAAAGCATCGACGATGAGTTTTCGGAGTCGTTGGGTTTGCTTGGCTAGATAAGGAACGGTTGGGCTTGTGGTTGTGGTTGATGAAAATCTGTGGTGTGAAGTGGGTGGAATGACGAGGAGGCATGGCTGGCACGTACCAGGGTGTTGACTTCGGTTTCAATCTGGACTCGTTCGCCTTCGACCCTGCCGAGGCCGAGACATCAAAAATTCCAACAATATGCCGCTCCTTGCCTGTCTATCTTAAGAGAAGTTTTAGCACCGAAGCTGTTCACGAATAATCTCGTGGCAGATTTAATCTCTACCCAAGAAGTTTTATTGTATCATTTGTTCAATAACCCAGAGTAGGTACCAATGTAGTGTTACAAACAACCACATATCAGCCTCCGTCTCATCCATCCCATTCCGTTCGTCCCAAACAACAAATAATTCTCCTATCAATGTCCAAGTCTAATCGTCCCGTCCAAAAAATCTCTGATGATCTGATGATCAGATTCTAGAACTCAGAAGGGTATTTCCTACTTCAAGATTTCTTTCGAGAGAAGCTCAGACCAATGTGGCATGACATTCCTATCATCGCAGTGGGAAAGAGCCCACACAACCAGCCAATCTTACCGCGATACCAAACAATGGATGTTCAGTTGAGACATTGGGGAGTTCGCGTCCGCTTCTTGTTACGGGATAATTACTGAGTTCATGTCTGGGAATGCTTTCTGCCACACGAAAAAGATGGAATCGAGTTGTCCTCCCGATCCGTCGACGACATCAAAACCAAATCCTTTGTTACAGTGGTATGTATAATCAGTGCGAAAGCGAAAATGGCTTTTGACATACTTTTCTCCTAGAAGCCTTTCGGACCCGGATTTTCGAAATTCGAATATTTAATATACTTTTAATAGTTCTGATCTCTTAAAATCTTAACTAGAGATACTATTATATATAATCTACTAATAAGTAAACTTTTTACTTAGAAATATAAGAAGATAAAACTATAATAAAAGATATAAGATAATAAAGAGGGAAAATATATACCCTATAAGTCGACTCTTAGTACCTCTTAGCGAGGAACACGAAAACCGTTTAGTTTTATAAAAACTTAAGTAATAAAATAACGAGTAAGTATTTCTAAGATATTTTTAATTTATATAATATACTATGTCTAAGTTCTGCGGTTTGGGGTGCCCAAAACGGGGGTGTTGGGACGCTGTTTTACGCACCCTCAACCGCACGCGAGATTTCCCAACTCCACACGTGACCCTGCACGCCAAGTCCCTAGTGAAGACGCGACCCACCCCCGCCATCATTAAGCTGATGCTTTCCAGTTTTCGGTTTCTCGCTGCTGCTCCACCAAGTGGTTAACCAACATCCAAAACAAGCAGCCAGAAATGGCTCCCTCTCTCTCATCAGTCATGGCAGACTGCAGTGGTCTCGCTAGCAATTCGAGCCACATAAATACGTGTTGGTTCCCATCACTCTTCCTCACCACTCCTGCACCACTCTTCTTCACCACTCTCCTTCACCACTCTCCTCCAATACTCTCCTCGAATACTCTCCTTCGACACGTCTCGTTACCTCAATACCGTGTTTAAAACCCTTCACTCTCCTGCCACTCCTGGCCACCCTCTCGAGAACCACACTCCGTCAGTGCTCTCACTTCCGCGGCTCCCTTATTCTCTGCAACACCACTTCCCTCGACTTTCTCGATGCCTCCTCGCGACTCCTGATAGTCTTCCTCTACCGTCCACCCTTTCAACATCGATCGGGCTATGGCCCCCACGATTCAGATTGCTAAGGCTGAGACCCTCAAGAATCTCCAGAATGTGTTCAACAAGCGTGTTGACACCAATCGAATACTGAAGGCGAGAGAGAAGAAGGCGCTCAGTGGAAAAGGCTGTCGACTTCTGGAGGTCACCCTAGATGGCAAACCACGCCTGCGGACAGATCCTTCGGAAAACACCAAGGCGAGCATCACCTACATCAGGCGGAAGTTTACAAAGTAAGCTCACCATAACTCCAGTCTTCATCCAACTGACTAAGTATAGCTAACAAATTGCAGATATTGTAATCACAGTGAGTTAGGGGAATGGGGCACAGCTATCCTGAAGCAGAGTTGTACGAAAGGGAGGATGCATTTCACCAAACGATTTCGGACTTTAGTCAACTACCAAGGGTCATGAAGCTAGCGACCATCGCCATGGGAATATCAAACACAGATACGTCGGACTCTGAATGCCGAGCTTTCGCTAGGGATGTACTTAGCATCCAGATCGAGGGGCCTTCACGGCCGCAGCTTACGCTCGTCGATATTCCCGGCCTCATCCAAACGTCGACTAAAGGCGTATCCGATGCTGATGTCGATCTTGTGGCTGAGATCACACACAATTACATCAAATCACCTCGGACTATCTGTCTCGCGGTTGTAGCTGCGACCAACGATGCTGCTAATCAGCCCATTCTCCGGAAAGTCCGTTTGGTAGATCCTAAGGGCGACCGAACTCTAGGCATCATCACAAAGCCCGATAGACTTCCACCTGGATCTGGTTCGGAAAGCAAGTTCTTGGAGCTTGCCCGTAACGAGGACGTATTTTTCAAGCTTGGTTGGCATGTTCTCAAGAATCGGAGTTACGAAGAAGCCGACAGCTCGCTCGAGGAGCGAAATACTTCTGAGGCCAGGTATCTTCGTACCTCGAGGTTCAGCGCTTTGGCTTAAGAAAACCTCGGTATTGATTCTTTAAGGAATCGCCTGAGTCTTCTTCTGTTTGAGCATGTCAAGCAGGAGCTACCCAAGCTCCGCCAGGATTTGGAGGACACGCTACTAGAAACAAAGGATGAGCTTGGGTTACTGGGCAGTCGACGATCGGAGGCTATCGAGTGCAAGGCCTACCTGGCACGACTCAGCTTGGATTACTACGAGGTGTGTAAAGCAGCCGTCAATGGGCACTACGAAGGGCCATATTTCCACCGGGCCGCAGTGTCTCCTTTCTCTGTCCATTCACCAGCTACTCTTACCCGGCTCCGCGCTGTAGTTCAGTACCTGAACCAAAATTTCCACGACACAGTTCGGCAATCAGGCCACAAGTATCAGATCAACATGCTCAATAATAATCCAGCCAACCTCACGGCCACCTTATCTGATGAAAGGGACTCAAAGACACCGCAACCAGTCCCCATGTCCAGGCCACAGGCCCTCCAATGGGTTCGAGATGTTCTTGCTCACACGCGTGGAAAGGAGCTTGTTGGAAACTTCAATCCTCTTCTTGTCGGGGAGCTGTTCTGGGAGCAATCTTGTAACTGGTCTCAGCTTGCAAAAGACCACATCGAGCAGATGGATAAGGTCTGTGAAACATTCCTTCGGCACCTCCTAGAGGACAAGTGTCCAAGGGATGTCAAGTCGCGATTGTGGTCCCACCGAATGTCGGACGCCCTCAAGAATCGTCGCAACGCGGCCTTGCTCGAGCTGGAGAAGATCATAGAAGATGCGAAGAGCTTCCCAATCAATTACAATCATTACTACACCGACACTATCCACAAGCGTCGCTTGGAGAGACGCAAAGCTTCACTCACGGAGGCTGTGGAATCTGGAACACAACACACCTTTCTGCCCGATTGCAACTCGGACCACACAAGCATCAACATAGATCAGGTCGTTACAAGCTTCTCCAAGAAGGCCGACCCCAACATGGAGAATTTCAGCTGTGAAGAGGTTCTAGATTGTCTTTTTGCTATATACAAAGTAAGGCTACTGTCTCAATCAACCTTTTTGTCGTAGTCTCATCTAATCACCGTTTTAGGTATCACAAAAGACCTTTGTTGCAAATGTTACCACTCAAGTCATTGAACGACACATTGTGCGTGCCTTGGAGGGAATTTTCTCTCCTATTGTCGTCAATGCGATGTCTGACACTGAAGTTGAAGCCATTGCTTCTGAACCGCAGGCTGCGAAACGACAGAGGGAGTTCCTCGAGGATCGTATCCGTAAGTTGGAGAGTGGACATGAGATCTTTAGGGGAGTGATGGGAAGTGGAGCTTCTGTCGTTTGAGGTTGATACGAGGATAGTGGATTAGGATAAGTGTATGGTATGTGGGACTGGCAGGTTATATCTCGGTATTACTTCTTCACATCTAAGGTCACACTAAAAATAATTTAAGTTAAGGAAGGAACATGGAGAGCTAGATTTGGATCCTTTTCTTTGCCCCTTGTCTTTGCCCCCCGGCTTTGCCTGTTGATTTCTAGGCAAGCCTGCCTGAAAGATCTTCTTGTGATGATCTCTGCTTTTTTGTATTCCTACTTCATCTGTTGCGATGGGGGCTTGGCGCTCGCCAATCCACGCCAGCGTGAGGGAGCCAGTTTCACCTCATTCTCGACGCCAGAGCAGTTAACTCGCCAGCGTGAGGGAGCCAAATTACCTCATTCTCGACGCCAGCGCAGTCCGAGTGAGGGACCGGTTCTCCAAACGCCAGTGTAAATGATGCGCCAGCGTGAAGGGATGAGGAGCTGGTTTCCACTCCCTCATCCCCAAATTACGCTGATGGATTCCGCTGACGCTTGACAGACGCTGGCGCATCAGTTCTGCTGGTACTGAAAAAGGTTGATACTAAACAGTCATTAGTGCTAACGGGTTGATGGCACGATTAATTGATTGGTACTACACAGCCATTTGTACTAACGAGTTGGTGGTACGATTAACTTTTTAGTACTAAAGCACTATTTGTACAAGGAAATAGTTGGTGCAAAAGTGTAAGTAGTACCAAGAATTTATTTGTGCTATTAAATATCTAGTACTATTAAATAATTTGTACAAATGAATTTTTAGTACCAGAAATTTGAAAGTGCCAATAATTTATTGGTACAAATGAGTTGTTGGTACCAGTGGCTAAGTAAGCATGGACAGTCACGTGTCATACACCAAGTTGATGACTGAGGAGTGTTTACGCTAGTAGGGGTTTAATGATTCCTACAGACGAGAAACCCCTGTCTAGTGCAACAAAAAGAATGAAATCGAGTACTTGGAGACAAAATAGAGCTAGAATAGAATCGTACATCGTGGAGATAAATAGTGTTATTAAAGGCCTAATCGTGCCAAGTTCATTTATAGAATCGAAGTATCCAGATTCGGCTCCCTACCATTTTATTTCAAGGGATCGATCCGGGCGCCCATTGTAAAGGGTCAGTTCCTCTAATCAAACTAACTAACTATTCTAGGTTAATGCGGAAGGCCCCGCAGGATATCGTGGTTCTTTAATTAGTTACACCTCTCAATGACCCAGGCGATAGTACGCAGGACGAAATCGAGACTCGTACCCTATTTAGCTGAGATGCCCGCCATTTAAAAGGTGGTTCCGAGAAGGGTAAGAAAGTTTTAGCATTCGCTTGATCCTGATGACTCGAAGCAGGTCGTGGAGGCAGTAATGAGCGAGGTAAAGTTGAAAACAGCTTAGATATACCACAAAGACCTAATGTATACTGTAGTACGACAAATCAGACCGAGATCAAGTTCATTATTTTACGGGACAATTTCCCAACTATTCCCTCACAGTCTGTGGCCCTCGAATAAGCCAGCCATGTTTCCACGATTGCGAGATATTTCTGCTTCATAGTGCAGTCCTTATTGAAGGCCAAGGAAGACTTGTCGATACCTGTTGCTCATACATAGTCAAGGACGAGGAGTGGATCGGGCTATGTGGAAGCAAGACAGTTATTATCGTGATAGAGGAAGGAGAACAACGGGGAGCCTGTCGAAAAAAAACGTTAGAATCACAGAAAAGACTTTTCGCAGAAAGTGCAAAGCCTGGCAATACGTGTGTTATTATGTAACTACGCTTACGTCACTTACCCCTATTACCATAATGATGTCCATATCGTTGGCCCATTGCGTCGTCTGGTAATGAGACATAGTTCATGAGAATGTTAGAACTCGCTGAACTAGAAGCAGCTAGCACCTGCTATCGATTCTTTCTCTTATTCTTGGACGTCGTTCCAAAATCCCAGCCATCATCTAGTGCCGCTTCTTCCACTTCTTTGAACAAAACGCCTTTCAAAACTTTTGTAGCAAAATCACCGTCGCTCCGTAGAAGCTCCACGAACTCACCTCGATCGAAGAGGGCTTTAGCATGATCGATCGCATTCCGAATTATGACTTCTCGCAGCAGCAGATCACTCTCCGGAGTATTGTCAAAGACGAGGCGAGCACTCTCTGTAAAGGAGGTGCTATTCTACATTGTTCGTAACACTTCCTGGTACTTAGCCACAGCCCATGCTTTCAGTGGTTGAATATCGTATTTATCTGCTATGATATAGACTTTGGCGTTGACTATCAAAGCTGAATCTTTGGTTTCGTCTTGTCGATGATCATGGTAGTCTAAGCAGTACAGGAAGTCGATCATCTTTGTAATAATGAGAGGCTCGTCCTCCTCGAGAAAGATTTCTCGCGATAAAGCTTCTTACTTGCCGATTTAGTAGTAGATCTATATAATTCTAGTAGCCCTGAGCTCGATATCGTACCTTGAATACCCCATCAATAGTAGCGGAGAATACCTGCGATCTTTGACAGACAATTGCACGATGAACGGGGATGAGAGTATTGTCAGCACACCGAATCGTGAAATCCGAGTACTTTCCTGATCGTAGGCTACGTTATGTTAACAATAAGCTTACAATTATGAAAATTACTCTACCTTGCAACGGATAATAGTAGCTGTTCCAGCTGATGATGATCCTTTGAGGGCATTTTGGTGTGAGATGAAGGCAATTGCGGTCGACATTTAAACGAGGGCAGAATTACAGTGAGCGGCTACTCTGTCCGCAATTACCCCGCTTTTGTCATTGTCTCGAGCGCGAATCAAAGTGTGGCGGGATCGCAAAGCGTGTTTCCACTCAGCCATGGTTATCGAAGAGAAATGATGAAAACCAGTAACATATTGACGTTAAGTTAATAGATTTAGGGGAAGAGAAGTGCGAAGTCGTCTCGGCACGGTGTCTCGTTATCCAGGATAGACATTATGACTCGATTATTCAAACTTGAGCTTGGGCCCAGTGGTGGGTGTGGTCAACCCCGCCAAAATTTGATGGCATCAACCCACCTTCATCAAGAATATTGATCCTGGCCCACAATGTGTGGTAGGCCAACTCTCCCATGACCGAGCGAACCCTGGGGTCCTAAGCTTCCTAGAGAACTAGTCCCAACTGAAAATCTGTCCCAATCCAATCGATCTACAGTCGCTTACAAAATCGGCTTCTGCGCACTCCTTCCTAAGCGAGTTATCATGTGACCAGAAATTGTTTCAGCAACTTCTCACTTAAGTTAATCGAAATGATCTGTAGCAGTTTTCATACACTTCTCTCTATGGGTATCTCGTCAGTGATCTGTGATCCCAAAATTCAAGCCCACGATGGTATTTTCAACGGCTGGCTTATCACGTGTGAATATCTAATTGAGTTATACATTGCATTATATATCACACTGGGTTGGGAAACGATTCGGCACCTTCTAGTCGGGGGGGGGTACGTGAGACCCTGAATAAATAGAACTGGACCGTGGTGTACAAGCCACGTAATGGAACATCTTTGTGGAACTTATGACACTTTGAGATATAGAGCTAATTCTTAATTGACATCAGCTACTTCAGCATAGAGACCGTTTTCTCAGGACTATTTAGTCATCGAACCAATTTCTGAAATACCGACTTTCCTTAAAATCAAGCAAGAATGCCGAATGCCATCTCGTCTGCTGCTTTTGTGAGTTTGTGATTCTTTCATTTATTTCGTCTTGAGGATAGTTCTGCGACCGTCTACGACTCTTGGCTTCAAATTTCACGAAGTCATCCAGTGAAACGCAAGTTGTGCTCACACTTCAAAAATTGTTGGCACTTCTAGGTTGCAGGATGTCATATGTTCTAGTGTTTAGTTTAGGAAGTTATAGGCGGATCGCTGTACCGAGCTTCACTCCTCAATTCCTCCTCGCCAGTAAGAAAGCTATCAAAGAGCCTACAATGAAACTCAGCAACAACTTCGCATCCTGCGAGAGCCAAATTCTTGAAGCCAGTTCTTTTATTTTCTTTCCCACATTCAAGAGATTCGGGCTTCTCATCCGCTCTTCAAGTATTTCATGAGTCTTGTTGTACTTGACAAGGAACTTTTCCAGGCCAACCTCCTGCATAGGGACTTGGAACAGCCGCTCTGCAGGATCGCACACTGCTATTTTGAGCTTGTGGAGAATCGAAAGGGGTGTCTCTCCCAATCGCGAGTGTGTTTGATGGTAGAATGGAAGGGTCTCGTTCAAATTGGCGGTGTTGATGAAACTCTGGAAAATGTCGAGGATTTCTGTGGCGCGCGTGATAGACCTATAGGGGTCTTTCATGATGTCGTTGTCTTCTGTAACGTCGTTGGGCGTGCAGAGCAACAATACGTTATACAAAAAGTACCTCCATGGCGTGTCTATCTTGAGTTCTGGCGGTGGGAAGAAGAGACCTACGTCTAACGCTTTCGTTAGGGTCAAGATCGGGGTAATATACGGATGAGGGTTGACAAGATTTGGATCGGCACCCTGAGCGACGAGTTGTCCCATGGCAGTAACGTAATTGAACTTGTCCACGAATGCGCTAGAGTAGAGCTGATAGTCGAAATCGTAGTCGTTGAAGTATTGCGCTATCATTTGGACGAGCAAGATGGTCCGTTCTCTACCGCTGAACGCGTTACCCAGAGTCTTGTCGGCAACATACAAAACGCAGCCGGAATAGGTAGCAAGTGCCAAAAATGGCGGCACTTCAAGCGGGTGGTAGAGTCCTTGGTAGGCTATGGTAGATATCCATCTCGACCATGTAGTCCCTGCAGTGTCCTCCCAGTCCGGATAACTAGCCTTCCCTTTGCACCTTTCGGAGTGTGACCACCGCTCAGTAAGAATGCGATCCAGTTGATCGAGTACATTTGTGTATGGTCTACTTCGAAAAGTCTCCAGATATCGCGTGTAGGCAAAAGAATGTCGGACATTGATCATTACTCGATCACTGTCAAGTATGATTGCTCTCTCAATAGGTAGAACCTTGATTTCCCGTAAGCAAGATGCCAAGAGAGAAGCATCCGCATCAAACGATCCAAGAGGTAGATAGCTTAATAGGAGTTCCTGGTTGTGTTCCATTCTCAGAAAGTCAACTGCCGTTTGGTGCAAGAAGCGAATATTTGCTTCAAGAGAAGTGGATCCGCTGAACGTCTCAGCTGTATCTTCAGCAACCTCGAGAATGCCACAACATCTACTTCTTAACCTCAGATCCATTTCCTTGTGAATGGTAGCTCTTTCTGTTGCTTCGAGGAGTGTCTGTGGAGCCTGAACCGCCTCCGACAAGGTCCCCTCTGCAGCATAATAGAGCTGCAGGAGGCTTACCGGGCCATAGACTTGGATGCTGTTACTTCGAAGTACGACTTGGAAAATCCTGGAGGCTTGTTGCCGATAAAGTGGCTCCATGCTGTTGATCATGTGCGAGTAAAGGTGCTCAAGATCTCTTGGAAAGGCCTTTAGTCTGTCTTTCAGCTCGGAAGGTCGATCTCCATTCCTCATTCCATGTTGCAGCGATCGCACGACCAACATAACCCACAGAAAAACACCCGCTGAGCTTTCTGTGATTTCCGTCACGAGATCACGTATGAGATCTTTGTTCTTAGCAGTAGAGCTCATGATCTTGTTCGTTCCCAAGGAATCCATGGCGAAGCATTTTATGTCCTCCTTGGTCAGATCTTGAACGCGGATTCGAGGATATCTCTGCAGCTGGTCTTCGAAAGCAGCCCACGGCCGGCTGGAAATCACAGCTTTAACATTAGGGGCGCTCACGAGCTCAATTATGAAGTCGCACAAGTCTCCGCTTTCTCCCTCATATTCGTCGAGGCCATCGATAAAGAAGCAGAACCTTAGGGAGCTAGTCTTCTCATCAAGCAGTACCCGAAGTGCTTGGTGTAGCTCGGACAATGTCAATTTTCGACTATCAATATTTCCTACCGTAGCATAAACTTGGCACAGTTCAGAGAATACGAGAGGGATTAGATGCTGGTATTGCTGAAGCACTGTTGTCAGAATGGACCGTAGAAGTCCTTCTTGTGACTTCTGAATCGGCGTTCCGGAGTTCCAGAAGTAGAAGCATGATACGACGAGAGTGTTCTCGTCTGCCCAGATCTCTAACGCCTTCGTCGTTCGATTATCTTCTTGAATGTATTTCATCAGAGTACTTTTACCAGATCCGGCTTTTCCATTGACCCAGAAGCATCCTGTACCGGTTTCAAGCCATTCTAAGAAGCTCTGGCCGGAGGTAGAGGCCGTATTAGACTTGTAAATCCACTGAAATGTATGCTTGTGCGCCTCGGCGATTGTCTCCGCTCTTGTTGACATGCCTTCAATATACAGCAGGCTTAGTATGCTGCGTGCAAGCGATGCAAAGCGGGTAGTTGAGATGGAATTGGTTTGCGAGGAGTCTCGAACTCCCTGGAAAGATGTCGTTGTCTCGATAATGGTTCCTCTCTTACCATTCCCTTTGGCCCACTGCTCCGAAGGTGCAGAAATGGTACGGAAGGAACCATCATCCAGCATCAACAGGGCTGATACAGTACTCTCATTTTGCTTTAAGGGCTTGGAGGCAATCGTGTTTTCCACTCCTTCGCTATGACGAACAGCCGAAGGCTGGTTCAACAAGACATCGCGATCAATATCGCTCAGGTGAATCGGATTCGCTGTTTGTACTAGTGTCTGGGTGAAAGTGATGACTTCAACGATCTTTCTTTGATTTTCTTCGATTCTATCGAGTCGACTCGCATTTTCAGTCGCATCTCTGTCGAATTTTGCATTGAGTAAGGAGACGATGTGAAGTCCAGCTTCCTGTCGATAATATTGAAGCTTTTTCGATAGATCCTCGAGCTTTTGACGTTTCAGAAGCGTCGCAATTGCTTTGATCAGATTTTTCCCCAAACGTGGATCGAGATGCAGGAGGCGGTCCATAATTGTGATCAGTTCTTCCGTCACTTTCATACACTCGACAACAATTTCATCAATTGCCTTTAAAAAGGATGCGTTCAGCCAGACGATAATGTAAAGACTCCCGCCCATGTGACTTACATTTTCGATACTGTCAATTGTATCATCTCCGCTCACAACCGGCCTTTGACGAGCCCTTAGCCCGGTGTTCAATACAATGAGCTTTGTGGTCTGTCTCTCTAGATCGTCGACATCGTCCGTACAGCCTCGTTCGCGAATCTGATGTGTTTTTGAAATGAGCTTCCCGGTGAAGTCGACGAGCGTGATGATCGAAACAGCTAGATTTAGAGCAGTGAGAGGATCCATGATATCAATAGTCCCAATTTGAGATGAAATTGAACGGGACGGAGAGTAATTATTGTGGAAAGCGAATACTGACATTCGTTTTCAGCTGAGGCGCCTCGGCGCGTGCGCTGTCACTAAATATGTAGCCACCAAAAATCGACTTTCTCTCCATACTCTTTAGAAGATTTAGAAAGCGAGAGGTAGAGAAGGCTAGAAAATTTCAATCTAAATATTTACTATATTATTCACTTTTCATAGTAGGCAACTGTCACGTGACTTTAAGCAAACGTATTGTGAGAACTACTCTTCACTTTTACGACCCATGATGTATAGTACTACAGCTACGCTTTACTCCTGTGGTATTTACTTCCGCGGCCCCTAGTTGAGAAGTTGATGAGCCACTTCCTGGTCACATGATACCTAGCTTAGCCCCGCGTTTCAGGTGGGGGCTCCGAATCTTCTAGAGAGGAGTGCGTAGGGGAAGCTGATTTTGTAAGCGGCTGTAGGACAAATGAATCTCTAGGGCAGACTATCCAGGCCGAAGACAGGCACCTCAAAGAAATAAGCTAATTATAGCGATAGGATGATGCCATCAACTTTTGCATGGCGGATGCACTTGCTGATTACAAGTAGATCCTAGTTCCAAGGAGAAAATGGCTCCCCGACCCACACTCACAGGAGCTAGTAGCATGCAGGAGACAGCACCGAGGAGCCAGCAGCTCCTTGACTCAACACGCTCCTCGTTTCTTTCTCCTAGTTGGGCACCGCTCCTGGCTGATGGCTCCTCGATGCTATACGCTCCGAGAAATGAGCTCCTGGGTACTCATGTCTCCTGTGAGCTATGTTCTCCATGGAGTCCCGCACGTGATCCATTTTAGGACCACTCTGAACCTTGCGAACTTCAACCACTCCTGGAAGCTAGATTACTCCCAAGATTGTTACTCCTGGGAGTCACAATAGTCCCATGAGCCCACAGGCTTCCAGGACCCCTTCTCCTGGGATCCAC
Source organism: Tetracladium marchalianum (assembly GCA_037074945.1). Lineage (NCBI taxonomy): Eukaryota > Fungi > Ascomycota > Leotiomycetes > Helotiales > Tetracladium > Tetracladium marchalianum. Next base: position 15,873 of record JBAMDN010000246.1, read on the forward strand.
CAGTATCCTGGGAGGAAGGCTCCCAGGATATGTATTACTCCCAGAAGCATAGGGGCTCCTAGGATCATTCGGTCACATCCTTGGTATTTGCAATATGTACAGTCGCTCCTGACTCCAGCCCATATGCAGGAACATGATCAGAGACAGGAATACAGTGCCACTTGGTCTACGTTGTAACTGAATGCGAACGACGGTGTTGAATACGTTATAACCATGTAACTAACCATGAGAGATGCTGTGATCAGTTTACCTTACTTGCGACCAAATGTTTTGCTGTTGGAGGGGCTGCCTACGTCATGTTCCATAAATAGATCCTGGCAAGCCACCCACCCACATGCGAAAAATCGAGTTCGCAGGTCCCCAAAAACCTGCCCATAAAATCTGGAAGGTCACCCCATCATTCAACAGATATTACGTCTTCAAGCCTTATGATGGACATCCCATCCCACCTACAAGAGAGAACTAATGATCTACTTCTAGAGCTCCGATCCGAGCTAGGTAAAGATGCCGCGAATCAGTTCATTTCAACACGCTCCGCGGTATATTATGGAGATAACGGCCTTCCTAGCATTAATCCCCAAGCCGTAATGCATCCTGGTAGCCCCCATACAGACGAAGCTTGGATGAACGACTTTACGCAGGACAGTGACTATAGTGCAGGAGACGTAGCGATGCCGTCAAACCACGACCTGGATGCAATCTTAGAGCAGTCGCCAGACTCTACGGGGAGCGTCAGTAACGAGTCAAGCCTTCTTTTTGATGACCAGAGTTCTCACATTGAAGCTGACCTATACATCCCCTTGTGCCAGCGCTGTAGCTGCGAGAAGTGTAAGAAACTCCAGGAGCGTGCCAAACGTAAGAGAGGAAAGCATGCTTCCTTAGAGACAGTTACAAGCCTGTTGCCCCGGTCGGACTTGATGAATATCCTCGACAAGTATTGGGAGATGTTGAAAGTCCATGGCCTCTTCGCAGATCAATCGCGCGAGCCTTTCTAATGGTCTAACGCTATCAACAGCCCGGTCCATGTTTAACGTCGCCAGTATCATTTGATCTTACGGAAGTTGGAAACGGAAGATGACCTCTAGCAATGGCGTCGGTTTGTAGCAGAGTATCGAACCCTTGAAGGTTATCATGAGTTTCACCGTCAAGTAACTAAACAGAGGATCAACGGCTCGCAGGTTCGCGGAAGTGGTGAGAATAATAATAACAAAGCCTACAAGGAATATATCAGACACATTTTTCCAGACGATCATCCAGAGACGCTTTTAACAGCCCCGGCGGCGCTGAAAAAGGATCTCCAGTTCGCCCGGCGATGGGCAATCTGGGTAGAAGGTTATGTTAATAACAAAAACGATCTAGTACCTGGTCTAGGCGTCGGGGTTGGTCTGCTTGTTGGGCTGGAGATCAAGAAGAGAATGTGCGGATGGATTTACCAGGGAATTATCAAATGATTACTTGTGCTAATGTATGATCTAGGTACTCGACTGCCGATTACGACCATGCATACCTCAAGTCACTCCTCAAGCACATTCACGAAGCACACCCGAATATTGTTAGCATGTGCCGGATATTGGAACCCATTGCTGAGAGCCTGGTCAGAAGCCATCGACTCGATAGTCATAATAATTGGGATACTATATCTAAAGAACTTGGACAGTTTCTTTAGCTATATTGCATAAGGTATTTATCCTTTTAGGAGTAATGTTTAAATTTCGAGAGATTGGTCTCGACATTTGCGTAATAGAATTCAATACAATTTTTATCTTTCCAAATTCTCTCCCTTGCTCGGTCTCTGCGTTCTTCATTGTAGAAAGGTGCGGTATGAAAACCAGGTGTGTACAAACCAAGTGTGGTGTGCAAACCAGGTGTAGTGTGCAAACCAGGTGGTGCGTAGAAACCCGGTGGTGTGTAGAAACCAGACGGTGCGTACAAACCAAGTGGTGCGTAGAGACCAGACGGTGCGTAGAAACCAGATGGTGCGTAGAAACCAGATGATGCGTGCAAATCAAGTGTGGTGTGCAAACCAGGTGGTGCGTACAAATTAGGTAAATCTCATGCTGCTCCCATCACAATCCTACTTCCTCATAGGGTCTCTGCTTCATGATCACAATCCACTGCTTTTACTCTTTGATAAATGCCACAATCGAACATGTTATCGAAGCCTGAAGCAAAACCCGAATCTACAGGGTGAGCGAACAACGGAAAGCCGTGGCTCCTTGACGTAACATGCTCCTTGTAGTCCACCGCTCCTAGCCGAAGGCTCCTCGGTGCTATTCGGTCCGGGAAACTTGCTCCTAGGTACTCCCGTCTCCTAAGAGCCATGTTGTTCTAGGAGATTTCTCCCACACGACATACGCTCCGAGGCACTTGCTAGTCAACACATGCACCTAAAAGATTTCTTCTAGAAGATTTCTTCTAAAAGATTTCTCCCACGCGATACATGCTCCTCGGAGAATTCTTCTACACTGTCTCCCATTCCCGAAACTTTCTTTTCGTACTCCGCATCATGTACATCGACGTATCTTTTGAGAGATATCTCCTAACTCCCATCTCTTAAAAGTCGTGTTCTCCATAGCAGTTTCAATCCCATGATTAAGACAATTGCTTGGTGCATGACTACTTGTTTTGTCAAAACTTGTTGAACGACAACCTGGTGCATAACTACTTGTTATATTAAAACTTGTTGAATGACGAACTGCTTGTTGTATAACATCCTGATGTATAAATACATGTTGTATCACAACTTGTTGTACAACTACTTGCTATGTAATGTCCTAGTATAAACCTGGTTGTTGCATAAAAACCTGTCGTGCAATGACCTGGTGCATAACTGCTTGTTACATCATAGTATATTGCACAACGACCTGGTGCTGGGAGGGATACGTAGGAGCCGAACTTGGATGCCTCAATTCTATGAATAAACTTGGCTCCGCCAGGCCTGGGGTTCCCAGAGCCTTGGGAAGCTTGTCTTGATACTGCGGAGACTTCTCACTAAGAAACAGAAGAGGAATTGCTGCATTCCTCAAATGTCAACCCGGTAGAAGAGAAGTCAACAGAAGATACTAGGTTGTCTTTATGTTGCCAAGCCTCTGATTTCGTGGGAACGACTACAGCACTGTTCTCGATCTTGCGCTTCCAAACTGCTATGGTGACTCTTTCCCCATCTGCTCGGCAAACCAGCGGTCCTTTTCAAACTCGCGAAGTCCATCATCACCCAAGAATTCTAACACAATCAGCCTGAAGGAAATAGGCGTTCTAGTAGAGAGGATACTGACCAGACTGAACGATATCGCACCCTGGATCCTCGCCCTCTTGTTCTTCACCAAGAGAGCACTTTTGCTTCTCGATAACATCACGTCTCTCAACTATGTGCCCGTCAATCTTTGTAATTGTAACCTCCGTGACACGATAGGTGCCGTGGATATCTTCGGAGGAAGGCGCTGAGTGCTCAATACACCAATCGAAATGGCCGTTGGCAAAACATTGTTTTGTGCAATAAGACTCGGTGCAGAACTTGCTCGGACTATGGTAAATTAGCCTCAGTCATTGACTCTGCTTCACAAGACAAACCATTTAAACCTTTCGCCGCTCGATTCAATACCGTCCAGTGCATATTCAGTCCTTTCCCTCTGTTCTTGGGCTTCGTCGATCATCTGGTCCTTTATGTCAGGCATTCTGCAGCGGCTCACTCACAAGAGATAACCAATATTGCGATGGAGTAGAGCCGAAGGTACATTACTGTATGAATCGAAGAGGGGTAAGAAAAGCCTGATTAGCCCGACAGTATTCAAGCTCCGGCCTTATCAAATCGGGGAATGCCATGTTGCTGGCGTTGTGTTACGCCAAACTTGATCAATAGCACACTCCGAAGCAATGACGTCTGCTTCAAGTTTGGAAGATCTTTTTTCCTAAGGCCGACAGGCATGCACAGATTTTTGAGAGGACACACCGAGTTGTTCGGAGTGGAAAATCTTTGTTCCGTCAGCGGGGCGAGCTGACCATTCTCAAGTCCCAGTTCCTTCTGCCCACGGCTTCCAAGTATAATTTGGCTTCCAGCGCGGTCAAAGCGTAGAGCAAGCCCATACTCAAGAAGGCTCACTTCCTCTTGTTCACTTAAATCGGCGAGCTCATATTCTATGCGTGGCATTTTGTTGCAGATAAGGAGTAAGGTGGAAGAGGGAGCGATGTGGAGAAAGAGGGGGTGATGTAGAGAAGGGGGCGTTGTGGGAAGGGGCCGTTGTGATACAGAAGGTTGTGTCTTTCTTGAGTTAGCAATATAGAGTAAATGAAGGAGTGACATGCATCTTTGCCGGGAATGTTGCTAGCTCGGGAGGAGTGGACTGTCTTTTAGATCGAGGCCACTTCCACTTTGCTGAGAGATTGATTCCTCAGCTCTTGGCGAATTGGTTTGGGAATACGTTACCCGTACCGACTCAGGCTGACATAAACGTGGCTGGGGAACAACCAAGCAGATTTGCACAGCCACAAGCGTTAGGAAGTGGATTTTTTCAATTCTCCTCTATACCTAGTAGACTTCTATTAATACAAAGCCACATTATTTTCTAGTTCTTCTCAAAACAGGTCGACCGAGCTTTTTGTACTTCATTGACTCACTCGTAAAATGGCTGATCAAGAAAAGCCACGCCAATACCTTGGGTAACTCTTAACGACCCCGCCTCCAAGGTTTGGTTTGGTTTAGTTGAGTTGAGTTGAGGCAGCAACCATGCGAACTTGATTTTTCGCATATCTACCAATCCATCCCATCCAATGGCGGGGAGGCTATTTTTGGCGCTGGCTATGATAAGGCGCCCAAACCGGCTCCCTCGAAAATAAGCTTTCCCGGTTACTGTTTGACACTTCTGCGATTTCACCATGTCGCATTCTAGATTCTGTCTTCTTGGTGCACCCCTCGAAATGCTTATAAAAAGAAAAAGGCCTCGCCCTTACTGTCGAACAAAAACTTAAAATAAAAGAAAGTCATTAAGCTACAATGGTCAATATCCTCAAGCGAAGAACTCAGCGACTGAGTAGACGAAAAAAGACTTTGTTAATAAAATTAGACGAGATAGCGAAACTCTGTGACGTCGACGTGGTATTCTTTCTCCGCGTTCGGAAAACTAGCCATATGACCACTTACAAATCTCTTGATCTTGAATCATGGCCACCTTCGAGGGAGCAAATGGTTATTAATTGCCCAAATATAAGAGACCGTAGCTAATAGAAAACTAGCAACTTATCTACCCTATCCTAGTGAACTTTCTTCCACAAGATATTGAAGCCAAATTCGGAGAGCCTTCAAGCACTGCTTCTATTGACGGTTGAAAAGCGTATTTGGTAAAGTCCGACAGGCGAATTTAGACAACGAGTGCTAGCATGGAGAAAAACGCAAGAAGGAGGGGTAATCTAGGTAGCCAATCAAGATATGAATTAAAGAAGATTATCTTTACTATCATGAATGCTCATTGGAGTGAAGAGGTCACTAAAAAGGCCAACTAATCTGAATACGCGCTCAACCGTGACGGAATCCCCCAATTGCTTGAATAAGCGCCCGATGGTGTGGACACAAGCTCGTTTCTCGCTGACATTCAGTAGCTCATTCCCTAGCACTGTTTGCACGCGAATTCTAAGCTACAGTAGGTGAGGGTGAATATTCGATGCTGGTGCTATGTTAGCACATATCGCGATGGCGTCACTGAGCTCCCGACAGCTCGGTCCACCGGAAGATCATTGATGACTCGATAGTCGCAGAGCCGCCGTGTTCCTGAACCCAAACAAGTTAGCGCAAGATTCTTGTCGGTTGGGAATTTCAACCCCGCCAACACGTCGAAACAGAACCCACTCACCCTTTATGTAAACTAAGGTGACAACAAGTCTAACTCGGAGAGCATCTCTTAATCTGGGTGAAGAATCGGAGCCGGTTAGCTTAAACATCTTAAACTGGATAAAGTCTCCGCATCCCCTCCTCCACATCAAGCATCTCTAATAGGCTACCAGGTGTTCAAGTACGTCGTCCGCTGGCTACGGAAAAAGCAAACTACTCAACACTTCGAAGACCACCCAGTGATTGCAGCGGAGAAAGTGATACGGCCGGAGTGATGACGCGGGAAGATGTGCGTGGCGAGGATAAGGATGTGCGAGGATAATTGACGATGGCGACAAATACTGCGAAGAGACGAAAGAAGTGCGACAAGTTGCTGCCGGCGTGCTCAACCTGTCTTAAAAAGGCATAACATGCGATGGAAATGCTCATAGATGGCTGGGAATCTCGAGCCAAGGACGGTTGGCTAGCAAGGACGATTCTAGTTGCTGATGCAAACTCGAAAGCGGACAAACCCAAGGCAATGTCAAAGGCAGCAAAGTCCGAGGCACGTCGTTCTCTATGTCCTTACAAATGAATTAGAATCTAAACTTTCAGTGCAAACTGCAAATCCTTGAGGAATGCCGGGAGATGGTACAGCCGAACAAGGACAGGACAAGGACGTTCCAAGCTAGTGTCCGGAAGAGGGGTCTACGGTCCAAGTCAAGTCTTCCTATCTCGTCTATGAGAGTCGGTGTTGACACTAGAACAAGGCAATGCATTAGACAGACAGCTAACGCGAGGTATGATTCATGACCTTCTGAGTAGCTAAGATCTAAAGAAGAGCTCTTATATCTCTATGTATTCATGTGCTGATCACCAGAATATTTCAACCTTGACCTCCAGACACAACACATACAAAAAGTCAGTAGACGATGACGAAGATAAGCAACTTTGAGGAGCACTATCGAGAGACGCAGATCTATATTTCACCATGTATTTCGATCGAGGTTGAAGCCGAGCGCGAAGAAGTACAACAGGAAGAGGAGAGGACGAAGCGATGTTTTATAATCTGTACCAGAGCCCTGGAATACATGACCCGACTTCAATCCAACCTCTCGGAAGAGTTGTTTCGCAACAAGATCAAAAAACTACAAATCAGCCTCTCGCCGGATATTTCGAATAACCTTAAATCCAAGCGAGAGCAATTGCAAGAGGAGAAGGAAACTACCGATCAATGCCTTGCTACCTGCACTACAGCCTTGGATTATATACGCCAACTTCAATCCAACCTCTCGAAAGAGTTCTCTTCCGATATGTCCATATTCCAGGAAGACTTTTATCTTCTCACCAACTTACGGCTAGTGCTCTCCAGGAATGTAAGGACATCCTTACAAATACAACAATCGACCTTGAAAAGCTTGTCCAAGAAATCACTAGCAAACTGCAAGCGCTATCGTAAGAAGGTTTGGCACCGGACCATTATCTTTGGGGGTGGCAGAGCCTATATAACAAGCTAGAAAATCGCAGTCAAGGAGGTTTGGGTTCGGCGTTCGTACGTCCCCGCAGTTTGTAGATATCGGTCCTTGTCTTTTCGCCGTTGATCGTACTGCTATATATGTTAGCCAATTTCATATAAAATGATTACTCCAATTATTGTACTGTGTGCTTGGTCTACGAGCAGAGTGACAGTGAATACAGTGATTGTTTCTGGGTGAACCAGAAAGTGGAGTGAGTTGATTGATTGTGTCTGTTGGCCTCCCTCTGTAAGAGGGGGAGGCCGATCTAGATATATACAGCGTAAGAGCGGTAAACGCGCTCTGGTGTTGCTCTTGGGTGCTCGTTCTGTAACATGACTGAGACGAGGCTTTTGCCCATCATACTGTTCTCTGACAGTAATGATAAGCATGGGTGGAAACTCGCTTATCACCCCATCGGTCGTGACACCAATACATGTGTTTCTCGAATGGGACCGTGGTGTTGTCCACATCGCAGTGCGAAGGGTGGCTTTTCTGTTTACTGCCAATTCTTTGTTCCGTTAGCCACGAGAAGACCACATCTGTCTCCGGCATTATCACAGAACTCACACGAAGCAGCGAGCGACGGGCAATCTTTGAAGATTTCCTAGAAGAAACTTTCATACCGTTCTGTCAGTTTGTGCACACGGGAGACTATAATACCCCGGATTTTATGCACATACCATCTATTGAGCTGGATCATCATGAGCTAGAATTACTGAATATGCTAAGATCCCACCTCACAAATACCCCGCACTCGAATTAGACAGGGCGGTATGGCCGCAAAGCTTGATTGTCTTGGCTCTGAAACGCGCCCACCGTCTACGATATGCAACAAAACATTTCAACATCAGTCAAGTCAAACAATGTGTAGCCACCAAATGTATTCACCGCCTAATATTCTGCCACGCTAAGCCAAGACTTTGTTTCTAATCTATTAGCAACCTTACTCCAACCCATCAAACGACACCCTCTTCCCCCACACAATGTCTCTTTGCACAACCTGCTCTTGAAGCACCAGGCCCACACATGAGTTTCCTGCTGCGGTTCTATGATTTCAGATAAATGGTAAAGCGTACACAGATTACCACCCGAGCGGAACTACAGCGTCGGCAGAAGCAGTCGCTCAAGGACCTTGAATCAAATCGTCGACGTGAGCAGTCAGCACGAGATCGAGCAAGGTCGCAACAAGCTCGAGCAATCCATGAATTAACTGAACGATTGACAATAGTGCTCACCCAACACACCTCTGGTTTGCACACCATTTCGTCAGCTCGCATCCCCAACGCGCTTTTATTTTCAGACCCTATCACTATGCCGTCACCCCTCCCATGGAAAGCTGCATTAGATTCTGGAAGAGCGTTTGATAGGTAAAATAGACTAGTGCTAGCTCTGGACAATGATACTGACCATCACTAGCTTGTTCTACAATCACAAGTACTCCGATGCGACATTATACCTTGGCCAATCAAGGATCCCTTTTCCAGCACATCGACTCGTCTTGGGCACCCGCAGCCCGTATTTTGACGATGCATTACAAAGCGGATTCAAAGAAGGCATAACACATGAGTTCAGCTTCGAAAACGAGAGTCCGCATGCGCTATGGCGCGTGCTTCAATATATATACACGGGGGATTACTCTGATGAACCATATGAAGATCTAGCTGCTGAAGGTCTGCTTTCCCTCTAGTTTGAGACATGCATACTGATCGTAACTAGGCGACGATCTTGAGTTACTTCGACATATACGAGTATATGCTCTTGCGGATATGTTCCGAATGGAGGATCTAATGAAGGTCTCCTGCAAACAATTCGAGGTACAATTACAACAACATTGGATTAGTGACACGTTTCCTGATTGCATTCGCGAAGTCTATTCGACATCTACCAACTTGGCTACGACAAGGAAGGTGGTAGTGGATGTGGTATCTTTGCACAAGCAGGGCCTGTTTCAGAAGCAGGCATTTCAAGAGCTAGTTCGTGGGTTGGGAGACTTTGCAGTCGATCTTATGTTAAAGATATCGGACCTCAGTCACGATTGACTTGAATAAGTTTAACATACAAAGTAATAATCAGATCATTATTGTGAACTAAGTGGCTAGCTATCAAAAATGGCCCTCTGCGCAGCAATCTTCGATTTCTTCGCTTTAGTTTTAGTCGAAGGTGTAATGTCTACTTCCAATTCTAGGGGAACCGGCTCAGCGATGTCTGAGCTTGGACCCAATGGTGGGGTTATTCCGGGAGACAAACTGAACGACCTGACTTCGTGGTGAGTTGAGTTTGTGGAGTCATCATCGGATTCAGTGAAATCGCCCTTCGTAAGTGTCCAACCTGGGACCGTAGCGTTGTCTGTACCTGTTAGCATGGACTTAGTTATGTTGTACAAGCGGGGCAGGGCTCACCAAGGACTCTAGCACCAACAAAGCGTTTACAGGTCTCCAAACCACTCTGGAGGACTTCTAGCTGTCTCTTGAACTGATCACGCTGGGCACGACTCTCTTCTGATTCACCTGCGATAAGTGCCACGAGGTCGTCGGTCATTGCTGTAATAGTTAAAGGAGAAAATATGCCATGAAGCAAGGAAAGGAGATTGACCTCGATAACTTCAATGGCGATATCATCGACAAAACGCTTTAAAGCAACCTATCAAGTTACAAGATAAAGTCAGCCAGAGATTCTTAAAATTTAGGAGATTGAGTGTGGGCGAGGAACCTTATAGTAAGCCTCCATACAGTCCAAGGCCTCAGAGCATGCAAAGCGGTTCATGTCAGGTTCGGTACGCTGAACCAGAGTATTAAGGAGCGTACGGAGATCCATTTGCTGATTGACATGAAATGACCCAATATATGGCATTCCGAAGAAATCTTGCAAGATCTTCGTATATTCGGCCTTATTGCGTTCATTACGGACTTTTTGGAGGGTTTCGGTGAAGTAGTGATTGTATGTGATCGGGTGACTTTTCTGGTGAGGGGCAAGCAGCTCTGTGGTCTTTGCCTTCAAGGTTGCCAACAGATGATCCAGAGCAGGCTCGAAAACTTCTTGAAGGAGGGCTTTAGATGTTGCGGGATCGGCAATAGATGCCACGGTGAGCCCGAGAAATTCTTTGGCAGCCTTCCAAGTCTTCTCGACATGGCTTCGGGTGATCAGTTCCCAAGGAGCTGACTGATCGATGAAAAGATCCACAACAATCATAGGATTGAAGGTGCCTGGTAATTCACGGCCTCTGGTTCTCTTCATTAGATGTTGTATATGATCCAGGAAGTTTTCTCGGGTAGTGGCAAGCATGCCTTTGGGAACAATTGTCTTTTTGGAGGTTATTTCTTGACGGTGCCCTCTTTTAGTGATGTGTTCTGCGAAGTCAAGATTCAAATTTTGAACCACAGCTCGTATGCGCTTATGATATCCAAGTTCAGATCGGGCATCCTCAAAGAACGGATCGTTGTAAGTGCCATCCACAGATGCCTTGATCAAGTTTTGGAAGGATTGACTGATGTGGAGTAGGTAGAGCCGTTGCTCGTTCACAGAAGCTCGAGGCTCTCCAAGCATATCCAATTTGCTTTGGGATGCGTTGGATTTGACCTCAATTTCAGATATCAAGCTGGGAAGCTCAGCGGCGATTTGGCCGAGAAGCACCGTGCTAAGCCTCTTCCGTAATTTTTCGACACCAAGAAGCGAAGACGCCAGATGCTGCCATATGCCCGTCGAGAAAAACTCCCTCTCTTTAGCGTCACGGTCTGCTAGTGACCCCTTCCCCAACTCAGAGTCTAGATTCCTCAAGATGTGCCACCCAAGTCGGAACTCGACATCTTGATTCTTGGCCAGGGATACATACATGGCCTCGCTCTCGGAATCAGGGACTAGCATATCCGGCTTGGTGATCACACCTAATGTTCGGTGACCTTCTTTATCAGCGGCGCGAGCGATATGCATCTCAAAACTCAGGAACACAAAAGAAAGGCGAACAGCTCACAGAGAAGCTCCCATGCCATTATTGCTGGGAATACCTTGAAACGTTTCGAAAGTCGCACACACGCATGCGGCTTTGCAAACTGTGACAGTAAGTTTGAGAGGACAGAACATGTCAAGAGGCATGAGAGCACCATCCACAACGCTCCTAAATTTCCTTGCAAATTTTGTTCCC
>JBAMDN010000247.1:0-31909 GCA_037074945.1 Tetracladium marchalianum
CATGTCAGTTGGAGATGGTAAGTCCTTCAATTCCAATCGCCAAGACTTACGGCTTTCAACCGATCACCACTCAGAATACCTCACTAATCTTTCGTCTTCGCATTTAGGTGCTTCGTAAGTATATTCCAAAATAATTACACTACACGATCCGAAGCTAATGTACATAAAAATCTTTAGTATATTAAGTGAGTTAAATCGAACTTTCCGGCTTTTACTGTTACTTAACACAAGATCAGTCTTCCTATTGGTGCCATCGCGATCGCAGTCATTATCTTCTTCTTACATGTGAGTTGAAACCGGATCTCACCTATTATTGGCGAAGTCCCAGTGCCTCCTCGTCAATTCACCCAACTTGATGCTTGGGAAGAAGCAACACTTACTTCATCCTAGATTCCTCGGGAGAACAACCCTGACAACCTATCCTTTATTAAGCGAGTCCTGCAGCTCGATTTGATCGGTGCATTTCTCGTCATCCCCGCGATCGTCTGCCTCTTACTTGCGCTTCAATGGGGTGGCGCTACTTATCCATGGAACAGCTCTCGAATCATCGGTCTCTTTGTCGGAGCAGTTTTACTTGGAATTTTGTTCGTGTTGGTGCAACTAAAGTTGGGTGACGGGTAAGTACTTAAGCAGTAGAATGACAAAACAAGTACTAAAGTCCCATTTCTACTAGTGGTACCCTCCCTCCACGTTTTTTCAAGGAGAAAGATCTTCTTCTCGCATATGCCTTTGCATTCGTCTTTGGTGCTGGCTTCTTTGCTATCATTTTCTACCTGGCAATTTATTTCCAGAGTGTGCTCGGTTCATCCGCAACAAAAGCAGGCATTCAATTACTTCCCCTGCTCATCGCCACTGTTCTGTCAAGTATAGTCACTGGAGGCTTGATCACAGCGATTGGATACTACGTTCCCATTATGCTATTCTGCATGGTACTGTACTCCATCGGCGCTGGACTTATCACGACCTTGACCCGTACAACGCCGTTTGGAAAATGGTTTGGCTATCAAGTTCTTGCTGGATCTGGTATTGGTAAGCTTCTCTCACTTCCATGTCTGTCAGTCCCCCACTGGAATATACATGCTGACGAGTACTTCAGGCGTGGGTTTCCAGTCCGCCATTCTAGTTGTCCAAGCCGTCCTCCCACTCAAGGATGTTCCCATCGCCACAGCCTGCGTCTCCTTTTTCCAAACACTCGGCGGCGCCCTTTTCATCGCAGTTGCGCAAACAATCTTTCAAAACTCCCTCCTCAGTGGCATTCAGAAATACGCCCCGACGCTCCCAGCTCAAGTCTTCCTGAACAGCGGCGCAACGCAGATCAGATCGATCCTCGCCGAACTACACCAAGAGGATCAACTTGGTGCAGTGCTACAGGCCTATGTGGATGGTCTAACGGATGCGTACTGGATCACAGCTGCTACTGCCATCGCCGGCTTCTTCATCTCGTGCGGCTTGAAATGGAGAGATATTAAAGCTGGGCCTGGACAAGGGAAGAACGGACAGACAAAGGATGTAGAGAAGGATGTAGATGGGGCCATCTCGGGGGCCGAGGATGAGACTGTGGAGAAGAAAGATGTGGTCTGAAAGACTGCTCAAAAGTCAGAAGAGTTGCTAAGACAGCGAACCTTCTGTGTGTTGTAATATTATGATTGCTACTTGCCGCCGCTCTTTTCGATATCTTTACAGAAGATAATATAGGAAATCACTCTATTACACTAGAATATTTGGACCCATACCAGCTGTCCAATATTTATCACTTACTTAATCCAAGAGCATTCGAGGAAAAGAGATAGGGATGAAAGGGAAAGAAAGTGGTATGATCACTTGAGCGTGCCAACAATGCCAACAATGCCAACACTCTCCATCGTATGACCAGAGTAACAGTAAAACACTGCCCGTAGTCTGACACACCAACGCCATGCGGAAGAGAAGAAACGGGACGGTCGTTTCCCCCTCCCTTCTTCTCTCTACTCTGTACAGGGTATGAATGACTTGCATAACTGCGAAACAAATAGTGATGGATGACCAGGGAATGACATTCTCAAAGAGATTGACTCCACCAAACTTGAAATAATACTGCTTGGCATGGATATTCTATGGCGGAGAGAGTGTGTAACGGGACAGGAACAAAAACGCAACTACTGGAGAGCTCCAAGAGCTTAGACTTGAATTAAATATATGATTTGTGTGTGATTGATGATGTTATTTCCGGAATACCGACATCGATGATAATTGAAGTGGTTCCTGGATGTCTTGATTCAGCAGCAAGTATGTTAGTGTCAAAAACTCGACCGGGGTTCATCTCAACTGTGAATATCAAATATATTAACACCAAGTCAAGTCGAACATGCAATCTTCTTGAGAACTTGACAGTCCCAGAATGAGAAAAACTCTCCTCGAATACGTTAGCTAGCGTTTCCTGTAAAGTACTAATCAGGACTAGTCAGGACCATCTTCGTTCCGGGCTGGGGAGTAGTGAGATATCACATGATACCGCTAACCTCAAGCGGAAACAGTTCAGTCTCAATGTTCCTCCTTCAACTCTGCCACCAACCGAGCGGCGAAACGAATGAGACCTCATTATTGGACCGTGAGTTCTTTGTTTTCCAACTTAACAAGGACCGCCATGCTGAGCATCACGATGAATTGCCTCATGAGTTTTCTTGGCCACCCTTCAGTCCAGCATGAGGGGTCCGGAATCTGAAACCAGGAGGTGACAACGACGAAACGCGACGCTTTCGAATGCGAATTGCTTCGCCCTGGTACAGTAGCAGCGATACAGTACGGAGGGACATCCTGATCCTGCATGGCCCTGGAAATCCTAGATGCAGCTGCCGTACCTGGAGATACGGATGTCCTGACTGATGATCATCCGCCAGATCACAGCCACGGTCCCCGGCTTCCATCGATTTCATCGCCAACGGGTCTCGGATCGCGTCCTCGGACCATTTCGCGGTCATCAACTTGTTTTGATAGGTTGCTGGCGTCCACAATCCAACACGTTGAACACAGACGACAACCTCGAGAAGCCATGCTATACCACGCTACTGTACAGTACTGCCGACTTCTGCTTCCTCAGCCATTGTTCGAAGAAAGCCACAAGTCACGACGCTTCCGTAGTGCTGAAGATCTGCCCTCAAAGAACGTTTCTTTTTCCACCAAAAATCCTTCGAATTCTCAATGCATCTTTCTATTTTCTTTTCTTTTTTGTCTGGCAGTTCAGATCGTTTGTTCCCTCCTGCAAGGGCATGGCCTCTTTGTCTCCGGCTTCCCATGGACCAGGGGAAAGGTGGACGGGGGGCGGCTCTGATCTTTGCTGTGCGTCAACGCCACCTTATCTCAATTAGGCGGTGATGCAAGGGTTCTCAGATATACTTCTCGCTTCATCCGCCAGTCGGTAGCTCCCCTGTCTTACCGAACTCCAGCTCTGGAGGTTTCGCATATGGGGCATTTCTCAAACTTGATGCAAACTCTCTTACTCCTGTGCTCTCTCACTCCCACTCACTCTGTCTTTCCTTTTCGTGCCTTCTACCGCTGGTTCCTAGCCTTCCATTTTTCTTTGGTGATCGGGAGACACCAACGAAAACAAACCTGTGAATTGTAACTCTATACTAACCTTTTTTCTTTTGTCGACTGATCTCACAACAACACAATTGTACGAATACAAACACTCATTACATGTCCGGGATACGCCATTTGGGAGGAGAACTTCATGGGCTGGTCCAAACTTTCTAAATGACAATCACGACCATGGCACCGACAGAACAGAATGGAAGCGATCTAGGAGGTCAGGGGAACTTTCAACGCTCCGACATGGAAAGATTGGAAAGATTGGAAAAGAGGATGGCAAAGAGGCAGAGGCTGGGGAATTTAGGCAAGGGCAAAGGCAAGGGAGCGGACGACGGCAATGGACTCCGTAGACTCAGTCGGTTTGGTTTGGGACCAGAGAAGGTGGAAGATGTTTCTGGTGCTCCTGCGTCTCCGGATGCTCCTCCAGGACCTTCAGATTTTGGGCCGGGGAAGTTCTTTGAGGGAGCAAGTTCGGCGGCTCAGAGGATAGGAAACTTCTTTCGAGGGTCAGCAAATGCTGTATCGACGACAAGTACATCTCAGCCAATTCAACCACCCACAACTACGGCTCCGCCAACTACTACTGCACCTGCTCCAACTGCAACTCAACCAGCGATACCGAGTGTAGCACCCACCACCTCACAATCACCTACAGTAGCGGCTCCAACTTCGATCCCCTCCGCGACCTTACCAAGTTCCACAATCTCAGTCCCTCCTGTGGCATTGCCAGTCATTACAGTAAGTATTCAACATGATGTCTCATCAGAAATATTTCTAGCATTTAGAGGCTTCAAGATATGTTTCACATTTCACAATTCGTGAAAGTGAAGTATCTATGGACGAGGCAGAAAGTATGGGAACATTTTGGACTGCACTAACATATTCCAGTCTGCTCCACCAGCTCCTGTCATAAGCTCAGCACCCACTCTTGGCCAGAACCTTGGTCCTGGTGCAGTTCCAACAACAGACCAGCGAAAAGAGTTACCGAACGATTCTGCTAATAGCCCATCTGCTTCGGCTTCTACCGGCATTTTGATAGGTTCAGCAACGATGTCGGGCGCCGGAGCTGTTATTTCAGCAACTCCAATTGCGAATGAGAATGCTCCTGCTGCTTCGGGAATTGGTACTTCAACTTGGCAAGTGGAACGTGGGATGTCACCTGTAGCCCAACGTGCCGTGATTGCTGTTGGAACCATATGTGAGTTCCACCGGACTGATACTGGTGTTATAATTGTCAAATTTCTCGGCTAACAATCTCAGTGGGGTTTGCTATCGTCGTTGCGGCTCTTTACTTTATTCTTCGGATACGAAGAGGAGAGAACATGGCAATTTTTTCGAGGAAGAAACCTCCAAAACAGACTTCCAGGAATTTCCCTGAAATCGGAAAGCCAACTGAGCGACGAATCTCAGAGGCACCACCAATCTATTCAGCAGGACCAGACATTTATGAGCCTGCTTCACGTGAGAAGGCAGTTCCATCTCAGCGACAGATGGAAGGCTTCTATACTCCTGGCCCATTACCAGCCTTGGCGATCCCAGGGCGAACAAGAGCAGCGACGCAGTCAAGCATATACTCTCCTCAAGGAGATGAAGTTTCTCCAATGACTGCAACTGGGCAGTCACCCACACCTCTTCTCATAAAACGTACGCAAACCGAAACATTTTACACACTCCCTTCACAGCACCCTCGGGTGCCATCAGAATTGAATGAAATATTCGTTCAGCATGGATTGCATGCAACAAACACCTACACGGATTATGTACAACCCTCACAGATGCCGAATGATATTGGCACCGTATATGACAACTCTTATGGAAATTCATATGGGAATTCGTATGGAAACTCATACAACAACTCGTATGGAAATTCGTATGGAAACAAGTATGGCACGCAAGACACACAGTTCACTACTCAAACGTCAAATCTAGACTTAAACCAGCAGAGAGATCCAAATAGAGTGAGCATGCTCTCATCACTTTCTTCCGGCTTTGGGGATGGCTTGATAATCCAGGATACCGAGACCATACGAAACCCCAGTATTGCTCCCGTGCGTCCGCCTCAGCCAACTACACGCTTTTCCTGGCAAACCACCACTTCGAAAGCCCACACGAATACCGATCGATTATCTACTTACACCACAACATCGGTTGATACTGCACCTCGCTTCCGAACAGTCAACTCATGGGTAGCACAGCAGACGGGCCAAGTGGAAAGACAACAAATGATGAATTCTCAGATTCCAGCGATGCCTCCTATACCGGTACAGCTACAACAAGATGTGGCCCCCGTCAAACACCAGCGGCAAGAAAGCGATATCTCTGCTTTCAACTACCATCCGGGTGAAGAAGTGCGTATGGCGCCCGGATCACGGGTTCCTAGCTCAGTACTGGACGGAAAGATCCGGTTTCTGTCGCGATCGGAAAGATGAGTGTAAATATTAGGGAAGGAGAGTTCTTTCAGGAGTTGCTCGGAATTGTTTGTATATATATGTGTGTGTGTGTGTGTGTGCAAAGATAAGGGAAACAAAATTTGATTATCCGCCGCCTGGCCTGGTGCTTGAGTGGCATTTATGGGATAGGATTGGTGAGCGGGTGGTTGGGCATAGCGTGGAGTTGAAGCAGGGCGACATTATGCATCAGGTGATTTGGAAAAAAGCATTTTACAAACAAAATACCTTACCTTAGTAATTCGAGAAAACCAGATTGTACGTATACGGCCAAGTCCTGTAAAAAGTCGCATTTTGTTTGTGTTTGTGCTTAGTAAGGCACGGTGTGCGAGGTCCTTTGCAGGTTGGGGCTTGGTAAGGTACAGCCAGGTACGAAGATTACTTCAAGAGTGTCGGCTAGCAAGCCGGTGACGAACACATCAAACAAGCCCATCGAGTTAGCCAGGTTTCTCGGTTGAAGGAATCCATCTCGACGAAACATCGTGCGAACTCTGATGCTAGACCGGAAGCTGGGCGCTGCAGGGAGCATTCCTGTATCTTTACTGTATGTTCAGTTCATCGTCTCTTATTCGTATTTCGGATTCGAGTTCGTTCGTCGCACTTGTCCTAGCTGTGTGGTTGGTTGGTGTGTGTGAATGGGCATCCTGGATGGCTAGGGAGGCAAGGTATCTATGTGGTGTATTCATTCTCTGTCTTTGTTTGCGTGGTGTTCATGAATCTCGAATGATACTTGTGAACGAGACCATCGTCCGCCTCGAAGATCTGAATCAAAACATGAAATTGGATTGGCACACCCCGCCATGGCACGTGATGGAATGCGCCCAAGCCAAAAATAGTCGTGCAGCGGCTGACTGCGAGGGGCATCATCCATCATCGGGGAACGTGGGTGGTGGGCACGGCGTCGTCGTCAGGCTGAGCCCCATTCCCATCTTCCCATCTTCCATTCGCCTCTCTCCTTTATCACTGCTCGACCCGCCCATACACTGACCTCGAAGTATCCTGTCTTGTCTCTTTCCAAGCTACAATCAACAATCAAGCCAAATACGCGAATTGTTCTATTCGCCCGTGGAAATTATCTAAAACAGAGTTTCGTCCAAGATGTTGGACGAGAACCTGCCAACCTTCTTCTACAAACCCTCCTCCGACAATCCCCTTTCCACCACACTATTCCTCAGTCAAAATGGCTCCGAATTACAGCCTGAATACTCCCTCCGCAAA
This sequence comes from Tetracladium marchalianum, assembly GCA_037074945.1. Classification (NCBI taxonomy): domain Eukaryota; kingdom Fungi; phylum Ascomycota; class Leotiomycetes; order Helotiales; genus Tetracladium; species Tetracladium marchalianum. The sequence continues at coordinate 7,233 of JBAMDN010000247.1, forward strand.
CCAGACCCCAAATTACCCGCCTCGAGGAACTGCTACGCCGTAGCGCTGTACGATTCCTACAACCCCGAAGTCCTCTTCGCCGAAGTGCTCGTACAACCAGAATGGCAGCAGCCGACCCTCTCACAAGCGGAAATCCGAGCACAGAACGGCATTCCACCACCGCCTGTGCCCATCGTGCCCGAGAAATTTATCGTGCAGCTCTACAACCCGGATCAGCAGGTCATGATCAAGCAGATTGCTGGGTCGTGGAATAGCTCTGCTTACTGGGAGTTTGAGATGCCGCAGACGAGCTTTCGCTTGCCTTCTGTCTCGGCCATTGATAGGACGGCAAATGATCCTACGATCTCGGATATCACGCCCAAGGTTGGTTTTAAGTGGAAGAGAGATGGGAAATTGTCAAAGGATATATCTTGTTACATGATTGGCAAATCGACGGATGGGAGGAAGAACAAGGAACCAGATATCCTGTGCGCGATGCTTAAGGGAAACGATCTGACGCTCTACCAACCAAATATGCATCGGATAGATATCGAAGATGTGAAAGGCTTGGAGGTTGTTCTGTTACTCGGATCCTCGGTCATTAAGGATATATACTTCAACCCCAACCGAGAAATGTTCAACATCAGCTCGCCTCAGGTCGGTGTCAAGCCAAATCGCAAGAACAGCGGTCCCCCGATCGCAGGCAAACCATCAAATGTCCCAGTTCCAGTCATGTCCGGGGCAGGCTACGCCGTCCCCCCTCCAAAATCACAATTTCCAACTCAACCCCCACGACCTCAACAACAACAACAGCCATACCAAACAGCATCCATCCCCCGCCCTCCAACTCAACCCACCGTCAACCCCCGCACCCAATGGGAAATCGACGCCGAAACCGCTCGTCTCCGCAAAATCGTCGAAGACGAAGCTCGCGAGCGCGAAAAGCGCGACGCTCGCGAACAGAAAAAGATCAAGAAGATGTTAGAACTCGAGGATCGCGAACGACAAAGGCGCGAAGCGGAAGTAGAGAAAGAGACAGAGCGGTTACGGAAACAATATGGTTTACCCTCGCAGCAAACGAGCACGTCACCACCTCGAGTGCAATTCACTGCTGCGCCTGCCATGCCACCGAGAAGACAGAATGGGGGATATCAACCTGGTCCTCCACCTCAACAGAATCTCCATCAGTACCATAGCGCGCCGCACTCGCAGCCAGCGCCTGTGCAGAGACCGGTTAGCACGCCGAGTGCGAATGCGAGCTCGAGTACGTTCAATTTGTCGACTTTGAATAATCTGTTCCATCAGGGTGTTAATACTGTGACGAGTCATGGTCATAATGCCCATGGTGGGAGTGCTGGTGCTTCTGGAAGTAGTGGAAGGCCGCATTTGAGTCCGTATTTGCAGGCGCCTGGTCATGGGACGGCGAGCTCGAGTGGGTTCTTTGGGTTGGGTGGGAAGAAGATTCAGAAGAAGAGGAGTGTTTACTTTTAAAGTTTACGAGTTTTGGGTTTTTTTTCTTTTCTGTTTCATCTTTTCTGTTTGCGGAAGTAGATGGTGGATATATTGAAATAGGTGGTCTGAAAGTTCTTGGGTTTTTTTTGTGCGGGTTTTCTTTTCTATGATACCAATGATGATTGTGATGAAACCAGGCATCGTCTTTTTTGATTTTTGCTGGTCAGCTTATCTTTTTGCCTTTTGCTCTATTTTGATAGAACGGTTGGAACTTGAGGAGCGAAACACTCATTTTCCTTCGAAGGTATGGGGGGCATTTTTTGTATCTGTTTTATAGAAGGGAATGAATGAAATGCAAAAGCAGGGGAAAATCTACGCTTTTATGACTATAGACTTGAATGATGTCCCCAAAATATCAAGCTAGAAGAAAAAAAGACAACATACAAAAATTCAATAAGCCTGTCACCAAATTTATATCTATTGAATGTAGGGATTGCAAGATACGTCTCTCAAGTTCCAGACGAAAGAACGGTATCGTATCTTTTCCTCACTCTTCCCTCTCCTCTCCATTCGCTTTCCCTTTTGTTCCCAATCTCATTTCCCTTTCAACCCTCCAGCCTTACGTATACATTACTAATTCTCTTTCCCTATTCCTTCGAAATCCCCATATTTAATACTCGTAGCGGATAGCCAAGCTCTCGATGGCAAAAAAAGTGCGCGTACCTACCTCGCCTGCGCAAAAGATTGAAGCGAATACGACGAGGATACGAGGAGGCAAGCTTCACAGGAAGCGAGTTTGTTCGAGGGGGTTTTTTGGGTGGGGAAGAGGAAGGTATTAATCATGGTGGAAAACAAAACCAAAACAAAAGGAAAATACTGGAATAGAAGGAGACAAAGGCGGAGAAGAAAGAGTGAGGTGTGGACAGCGGAGGTATGTGTTGTTTCTTGATTGAATTTTGAATATTTGGAATACATGATTGCGTGGTTGATGACATTATTACGCATCGTGCGCAGGTCTATTACAGTACAGTAATACAATAACCCTCACTACGGAGCGGAAAGACAAAAATGAGATTCTGGTTAGGAGAATAAAAGCGAAATAGCGGAGGGACAGATCGATAGCCTAGAAGGATTGAGGGCAAGTAATTCGGAAAAAGAAGACGTTGGAGGATTAAGGATAATGTGGTTAAGAGAGCGATAGAGACTGATGATGGATGAGATAAAACACTCGTAGCTTTATGCCAATAAAGTACTACACTTTACTTACCTTCACTCTGCGTTGAACACAGGTGAACTCTCGAATCTCGATGATGTGCTGTACAAGCGCTTCCATTCTTTCAAACTCTCATACTCACTCACGCAGCTGTATCAGACCCCCATCTTTCCCGAATCCCAATCGCCAACGAAAAAAATGAAATTTACTATCGAAAAACCACACTGCTCGTTCCATGAGCCACAGTCAAAAGTCTTACGGTATGGATGTTTGAGAAACAGTACTGCCACAGACACCAACGTTATGTAGAGATAAAGCAGGATCTTGAATGAAGAAATAGACATGGCTTTCTTGAAATTCTTTCGCCTCTTTTCCTAGTTCCACCACTCCCATTCGTATCCTATCTCGTCCTCCTTTCCTATTCATATACCTACACTACACGACCCCCTACTTCAGATCATACACACACCACCCAAGCGGGGACCCATCTCAACTATGAATAACAAGGAAAATCTGTATATATTTCCCCTTCCCCTCTCTTGAAAAGACCCCTCCACAGCACAAAGTTTAATTTTCAATACAATACAAGCCAAATTTTCTTTCTTCTCTGAATTGAACTGGAAAATATAGGTAGTGTGGGGGCAAATTGATTTGTATAACATAACCAATCAATCACACACCAAAAACACATCCCAAATCTGCCCTCCTCACCATCACATCAATCCTGACTGACGCACGCCTGTCTGCTCCGGCCAAACAGAGCAAGTCACAACAAGAAAGAAAGAAAAAAACTCCATCCCAAGGACACGGGTAGCAAGAACAAGGCTTTTCTTGTCTGTTTTGCCCCGTTATAGCTTTCGCCTAACTTCCTATCCTCACGCTATGCAGATGAAAATGGAAAAACTCCATACTGGAAAATTCACACGCAAACAAAGCGAGCATGACGCAGCCAGCAAGAGACAGAGACATAGTCTTAGTCCCTCTACTGTGAGAGGTATGAGTCGTGGGAAATGATGACGTTCATATGATTCCACCAGGAGGATCATACCAGTTCCCTGAATGCGGCATCCTCCTATCCAGCCCAGCACTCCCAGGTACCTCGCTCCCAGCCTCACCATTCGGCGAAATCTTCCTCAGCATAAACATAGGTTTCTTCCCCTCCTTGTCCAACTGCTTGAACAAGATCAGAGGTTTCTCTTCCATGCCTAGACAGCGCTCTTTATCACCATAAACAATGTACAGGGCGTATTGTTCCCATGGAGCATTGATATTGTATTTTTTGAGAGCTGCTGGCAGGACTTTGTAACATGGATCTTCCATACTGACGCGGAAAGACTTGAATATTTCGACAGAAGCGCTGTTCGCTGTACCGGCTGGAGTATCGGGTGCGGGAGTTGGGGCTCGCCGTAAAGGTGCTGGTTTGGTGCTGTCGCGAGAGTAGGTGGATCCTTGATATTGATCAGCGTCGTTGAGGAAGGTGCCCCGTCCTGGGGTGGGCATGTCGGATCTATAGGAGCGTGAGGCGAGTGTTGAGCCACCGAGCATAGTTGGTGGGGATGTGGGTGATGGTTGATTTGGTGAGGGGTAGCCAGGTGATTGAGCTGGCTGGGAACCGTTCATGGCTGCGAGGTGTGAGGACGAAAGAACAGCTCTTTCTGCTGCATTAGTGGGGTCTAATGCTTGCTCCATCAAGGACCTTTCTTGTGTTGTTGGTAGATATGTGGGCGATGCGTTCTTCGGCGTCGAGTCAAGGAACAACTTCTTGGTAGAGAACTTTCGTGATAATCCAGTGCTGGAATTTATAGATGAAGGAGTAGGCGCCGGGGGTGAAATGGTGTCGTAGTTGTACGAATTCTGGTTATTGTTAGAGTTAGACGTGAGAAAGGGAAGCGGCTCCCGTTCTTTGGCCATCCTAAACACTGGCAGTAGATCCTCCCGTAGACGAGCATAGTCGGCCGTTATCCTGCGGAGCTGGTCCTCTGCAATATTTATCCGCTCATCTCGCATGCGCAACTGTTCCGCCAAAAACTTGATGTCCTTCAAGGTTGCAGTGGCATACTGGGCCTCCGCGTCGGCAGCTATCGTGCTGTTAACATTTGTTTTGGGGGTTCATCTGCCATGTACTCACATAGCGGCACGTAGTGATCGCTTTCCAGTGGTATATCTTGCTTGATCTTGATATCATACACGCTCTTAAGGATTGTAAGTCGATGACCCACACTGGTCACACCCATTTGCTTCAAATCATCGTGCTGTAGAGCCACCAGCGCTTCTCCCACGATTTCATTTTCTATGCCAAGTCAGTGCCAACTCATGCTTCTACCACCCATCTCGAGACAGGCCGTATTGACGCAGCCGTACCTAAAAACTGGTCCTGATATTGTCGCAATCCCAAACTGCTCACAAAGTCTGCACACTCGTCGGCCGTCCATTCCGTTATAATATTCTCTGGGAGGCCCCCCGTGTTGTGGGCGCCGTAGGTGGTTGGGGTGTGTTCGCTCGAGGAAAGGCCGCCGTCCGAGTCTGTCGGACTGGCCTCGGAATCATTGTCAAGGGGTTCATGGAAGCTCCTCTCGTACTCGTCGTCGGCGTCGGATTCTGCGTAGGCGGTGCCTGACTGTGCGAACGACATGCTGATATCGAGAGATCTGTTGAAGTGCACGCAATCGTGGGAGGAGGGCTCGGGGGGAGGGGGTATGGCGAGGGCTCGTGGTGCTGCGAGGGGAGTAGGAGATGGAGGGCGTTCCAGTTCGCGAGGTTGCTTCTTGCTCTGGCGCTGCATGCGTACTAGCGGCTGGTGTGTGGCTGCCGTCAAAGCGTCTAACGTTACGGCCCACTAAACAATTGGCTAGCGGATATTAATAGGCCAGGGGTTGGGTGGTGTCTAGTGGTGTCACCGGTGTCACTGGTGTCAAGAAAGCCGATGTGCAACTACTCGGTATTTCAAGGTTCGCTTCGCGCGTGTCGTCTATTATTTACTTCTTATTCCTCCTAGCACCTGCGCCTATGAGCAGTACCAATACACTAGTCTTCCTTCGATCGTTTCTTTTGCTCGTACCTACAAAGTTGTTCTAATCTACATGATCTCTCCACAGCCTGCTTGGCCGTGCTGATTGATCACTTACTCATATCACACAACATACCCAATATACTCTACTTCGTACGGTACACTCTCGCGCCACCAGCAGTCGAGGCTACCCAGCGATCATGGATCCCTCTGGGCGCTGGCACGATGATGGTGATCGTCCCGTGCACTCTATGCAAAGCTGGGGCAGCTTCCATGGCGATCAATGCCGCAAATGTTTTGGAAACAAAGGAGGCACCAACGAGTCAGGGGAAGAGGTTCAAGGATGCTGCTGAATTGATGGAGACAACTCCCCAAAGGACTCGCTGCTGGCCACCAAAAACCAGCATGTGCCAAAAAAAAAAGTGTCAAGTAAGCTAGAACATGTACGAGTCCGTTCAATGGCACCATTCCAAGATATCATGATCGCCTTTATCCTTCCGCCGTTAGGTTCCCATTGTCCAACGCCGTTATAGTTTACTCCCCTTCGCCGTGAACCAAGCGTCATCATATCATGTGCATCATGTACAATCCCAGCCAGCACTCTATCTCGAGACCTGGGTTCTCATCTTGCGAGCCAGCCAGTCACCGAGCATGCCATCCAAACGCTACGCATATCATTAGCCGTGGTTCTCGCAGGACACCGTAAAGAGTCTCACCTGGGTTATGTCTGCTAATTTCGCATTTTCATCCTTGAAAAGACTACCCGTGATCGGGTGATCTGGGCCGGCCGGCACAACTCCAGACTTATCGTACACAACGACCAAAAGATCCTTAATATCACCATCATCGTCAAAGAATGTTCTCAGTTGGGAATCGCTCCATGTTGTTGAGGTTGTGGAACTTCCACCCTTTTTCTCACCAACTTCTTCGCGATCGATCAGATCTGGAGAAACCGAAGAGACGGGCGATGCGGGCTCGTCTTGACTTGAGTTGTCGACCATGAGGGGCGGAGGATACGATTGTGGAGGACTGACAGGAGAAACATGGACTGGCGACTCGGACAACCTATCGTCCACCGGATTGGATCGTTCATTGGCAGGTGTTGAATAACTGTCGGGAAAGCTGCCTGGAATTGGACGTTGAGCTGGTTTACTAGGAGTCTGGGTTGGGTCCTCCTCATTTGGCGAATCCTCTGGGGTTGTATCAAAGTCATCCAACTCAACACGTTCCCTTGCTTTCCGCGCCTTGACTGGTTTCGGATCCGAGTTGCTAGAGCTCGCAGAGCGTAATATCTTGGAGATAGTACCAGTCTTTGATTCCTTCTGGGGCGTCTGTGTTGGTGTTGGTCCTCGAGCTGCATCTGGAGTTGTTGGTCGTTGATGCTGTACTGGACTTTCGCGTACACTCTCGGGTTGAACAAGGCGCATTGAGGGTGCTTGAGCAGAATCTGCAGGAGGCGCACGCTCTGGAGCAGGTGCTTGTTGAAGTTCGCCTTTCTTCTGGCTTGGTTTACGCACAGGGGATGTTTCATTTCGAGGTTGCTTTTGTAGCTTACTGGGTTGTCGTTGAACCTCCTGGGCGGGAACTGAGGCTTGCTGTTCTTCAAAAACGGCAACATCATCGGAATCTTTGCTTGGGGCAGGCGATGTCCGAGACCCTTCGGTAGATTGCTTCCCAGCCATGAGCTCATCAATCTCATCATCGATCATCTTGGACTTCTTTTCTTTTCGCTTGAACAGACCGCTAAGCATGCCAGGCTTCTTGTCTTTTTCCTTCTTGTCTTTGCGATCCTTCTTGTCCTTGCTCTTCTCAGCCGCTGCATCCTTCTCAAGTTTATCAAGACTAGCTCGAGACTTCAGTTCTTTGGAATCATTCGAAGTGCGAGTTGAGGTGCTTGAATCGTCGCGAAGGAGGTTAGGCGTGAGGGTAATCTTCCGAGTTTCCACCGAATCGTCCTTGAAGAATGAATCCGTATTTCTTACTGTTCCATTCCTAGACTTGCTCTCTACTTTGCCATCAAAGAAGTCATCACTAGTCCGGGCGGTGTCCGAGCTATTAAGACTGCCGTCTGCGCGGTTGGCATCTGCTTCTGTTGAATCTGACTTGACCTCGCGAATATCAGCTCTTGTTTTCAGAGGTTCGACTGCCTTAATTTCGTCATCGTCGGCTCTCTGTTCTTGCTGATCGATGTTCTGTTCTTGTTGGACGTTTTGGCCATAGAATACTTCGTCTCCATCGTCCTCATCCGTGGAATAATCTACATCAGATGCCTCCACATAGGTTGGAGGAGCAAAAGCGACTGTTTTGGCATTTCTTCTCCGAATGGCCTTCTTGATGGGGTTCTTAGACTTTTCTGCCTGGTCTCCAAGCATGGTTGAGGTGAGCTATAAATGTTAGTGGAGAAGCGAAACAGGAAAGGAAATGTTGGCTACATCTATGTTTCTGTGCTTGTTCAAGCGTGCTAAACGTTCTGTCGGTGTCTCAATATGCTCTGCTGGTAAGTATCCTACATCACTATTAGACAAAGCCCCCTAAGAACCTGCAGCGGGGGTCGTACCGATGCTGCTGTCTTTGACGACTCGGACAAGCCACCAGTAGCTATTGCTGTCATCTAAAAGAACCATTGTGTCTCCCTTTGTTGCATTTGCTTGGCCTTCGACTGTTGCGACAAAGGTATGTAGCGCGTAGACGAATTCGAAGTCAATGTCCTCTGATTCATGTAAGCATTCTCCACCCCATCCCGAATCAACAAATCTGGAGTCAGTATTATAAGGAATTTCATAATCATCATCACCATCCTCGGACTTTTCGTAGGGAATGGTCGGTAGCCCCTCGTCTTCGAACGGTTCCGTGTCCTTTGGTATGAAATGCCTAAAATCATTATCATCGTAAAAATCGATGTCACCCGCCAGTATCTGATCCGTCTGGTCGTCGAAAGCGTAGTCCTCATCATAGTCTTCAATGTGATTTTGAAGTTCTTCCATGGCCTGGGAAAGGGTGAGCCCGTTTGCTGGTGCCAGACCGTAATATCCTTCGCATGCATCTTCGTAGTCTGCTGATGTTCCATCCGTGAAAGGATCCGGATACTCACCCATGTGATGATGATCAGAAAGGGAGGGTCTACGCTGAACCATTTCCTCGGCGGTTGGTTCGAGCGAATTGTTGTAATAAGAAAAATGATCGGGCGTCTCGTCGAAGGGAGACGAACTTTCGTGCCACGCTTGTGACGAAGAAATTGGACTGCGCGAAAGCGAATCGAGTCGCCGGGGCCACACAAGTGGAAGAGAGTACCCACCATCGTCTATGGACGGGGAGCTCGAGATCTTGTCCATCATATCGTCATCATCATCGTCATCCATCCCATCATCACCCTCTCCGTCTGCATCCTCCCCCGCAGAAGCTGAAGTCCCGCCATTCTGTGCCATGGCTAGGTTGTCTTGTTGCTGGCGATTCGATCCTGTCGACTTTGCGGTGTTTCTCGCGTCCTCGTCCTGAGTTTCTTGCAGCTCGCCATTTGTCCACTCCTTCGAGACCCGTGGACTTCGCACATGTTCTTCGGCCGCCTCTGCTTCCACCTCTCGTAACGCTCCGGCCTGGTGAGGTGCGGGTGGCCCAGCGCCGAGTGGTGACGGTTTTGTGGGTTGGCGCGAATGATCTTGTGCCGACGGAGCATTCTGATCTTGGAGATCAATTGAATCTAGAGAAGCGTTAGCTGTTTGCTTCGTGCAGACCCCTTATCCTGCGGTCACCATACCGGCTCGGATTATCTCTGGTCGAGTCATCGTGGCTCTCAATCATGAAATTTCCAGGTTGTGGGTAGGAGATTGGGGTACTGAAGTGTTGGCTGCGCGAATCTGCCCCTGGGGATATGCAAGTAGCCGCAAGATCTCCAGAGCCTAATGGCATCCAATGGGTTCTTGCTGCGTTGCGTTGACTGCTCTGGCGCTGCCAAAGGCGAGATGTGATCCAAAGTTGTTTGCTCCCAGAAGGTGATTGCCGTGATGGGGTGGAGAAGGAGCGCGCACAGGGATGACTGTGGTAAGGGGTCGGTGCCCTTCCAGCAACAAGTTCCTCGTCGACAGTCGGAGAAAAGCACGAACGATTGCGACTAGATCCTGCGTAGCCGTGGGGAAGAAAGAGGGAGAGAGAGGGGGAGAGAGGGAGAGAGAGAGGCCGTTGTCCGTCGAAGGTGATGTCGTAGAGAAGGACGAAGGTAGGAATAATGTTGGCGTGGTGGAGAGTTGGGTCTCTCGATCGGTCGACTTAGTTGACGATTTGTTTCTTTGGCCGGAATTCTGAAACCAGGATTTGGAGGACCGCGACAGGGGGAAGGCAGCGTTCTGGGGCTAAAGGCTAACACAGGGCTAACGGCAGATCATCTCGAATTTGGTTTATGCCTGACGGCCTTGCCTGCATTGCTCCGGAAGATTGAGAAATGAAGAGTCCTGCAACTATTTGGAGTGAATGCCTTGGGTGAATTCGGTCATGGCCCAGCTTACTTGCCAACAGAAGACATATCGACCTGGCGGTTCAAGACGAACCCTCTGTACCAAAGGGCTCGTCGCACAGCAGGAATCTTGAGAGGGGTTCAGGACCATATCAGTACCTCACCAGCGCTCTCGGCAGGACAGTACAGTACTCCGTACAGCACAGCACAGCACAGTCAAGATCGCGAGAAAATGTATACTTTAAGAACTGGCGCAACCGACTGCTCAATCCTGCAAATCCTGCAAATCCTGACGGGCATCGCATGGGAAAGTCTGCCTTCCGGAATTACAGTCACGATGGGTGCCGTTCCAATCCATCACATCGCATCATTTGATTTTGATTTGATTTTGATTCGCGATTTCCATCGTCGCCTTTCACATTCTCGCTGCTCTCAGATGTTCACCCGCATGCTTCGCCAACCAGCTGACACCCGAAACGCTCAGTCTGTTGTGAAGGCATCTTGGAAACTGCAGTAGTCAGCCTCCCTTCACTCTCACTGGAAGAGCAGGCACTTTCTGTCTCGCACGTCGCATTTAGCTCACTCTCACGCATCTGAAGTCTGAAGAGCATGTCTCTTCCATTATTGGCTGGCGATGTGATGTCCTTTTCGATTGGCTGGTCATTTGGACCGACGCAAACCTCGTCCTCGTCTTGCTTGTGTTTGTGCTTGTGCTTGTGCTTGTGCTGCTGGCAATTCCCTGCAGGGAGGGAATGGAGCAGAGGCAGACTTGCTTGTACGAGGAACATCACCTATTGTTCTCCTCGCTAAAGGGCAGTAAGGTAACAAGCTCTTGTACTTGAGCGGATTAGCTTTGATCGAGTAATACAGACACAGTCCGTAGAACAATCACGGGCGTAAAAGGGTGCTGCGGGTTCGTCTCATGATATTGGATCAAATGCCTCGCTGCAAATGTTCGTGCATTCTTGACAGAGCGCGCCGCCACCACCTGCAAAGAATTGATAGCCCGTCTTTCAGGTACGATTCTGGATACTACCGTGCAATAATTTGGAACAGAATAGACCATCGCCCCAACCACGTACTTACCCAGGTGGGCATGCATGGAAGACTTGGGAGAACTAACTTCGAGGCGGCTTGTGCGATCGGCGTCGGTCGCAGAGCACGAGAAGGGACGGAGTACATAGTTGAGTTGATAGGCACGAACAACAATCCTGTCATACTGTAAGTAATGCCATCGAGACGGCCTCATGGCCTCTCCGTGCACGCCCAAACCTTCGTCTCTCCAATCCCCCTCTTGGCTCCCCGAGCTCCCGAATCTGGGGAGTTGCACCGGATTCAAGACGGTGTTGATTCGGCCGAATGCGTGAAATCTTCATCGATCGAGGGATGCGTGGCTGGCCTCAACTCGCGACAAGCATTCTCCAAGCCTTGGCCAAGATTAAGCTGTCAAACCGACAAACCGTCTGGCCCACGACTGTGGAATCAGAAATGTCAACGCCATGCCATGCCATGCCACCCTTCAGACTCAGACCCGTTATCGCGACAACTAATTATCACGATAGATATATCCCATTGTGAACAATCCCTCGCCCATCCCCCGTCCTGCCAGCCCTTCCGTCGCTCAATGCGGCCCCGCTTCTCCTAGCAAATCAGCGCTGTCGGGGGCGTCTGAAAACCGGCCTTCGTCTCCCAGCACCAGCACCACCCCCCAATCAAACTCGAGATTAGAAACTCCGCATCTTCAACGACGACAACACCACCACCACCACCACCACCACCGAACATCCGCGACCCAGTGTTCATAACCCAGCACCACGACCCTCCATTAGGCCATACTCACACTATCCCTCACCATCTTTCGATCGATCGCTGTTATTTCTATCGCGATCGTGTCAATCTTCCTCTTCACGTCATCTCTGGATCGCGCAGCGAGTCGTCTGTCAATCACCACTCACCAACGACCTCGTACGATGTCGACTCACGATCGTTGATAAGGCAGAGGATACGCGGCAGAAAAGCAACTTCGTCATGAACGAGCGACAGCTGTGGAAGACGCGGGCTGCGACCACGACAACCTCGAGGGAGTCGCGATGTTCGCAGCAATTCGTCTTGCCATCCGGCGGCATTCTGTACCTAGGACTCACGAATGAGATCACCTTGACCGATGACATTATATTCCAACCTGTATGTAGCGGATCGAGCGGAGTCGCACTTACCGGACCTGGCTCGCCCCTCAGCTTGACAGATTTTCTCGACCCCTTCTACGCCTCCACCCTCCCTGAATGCTACGCGCTTGCGGCGGCGACGGTAATTGCATACATGCTGGTCATAATGCTACTGATCACGCCTCGGACCTTCCTCCACGAAGGCTCGGTGGTGCTTGGTCGCCGAGGATTTACCAATGGTCCATCAGGAGGAAATAATGGTATTGGAATTGGTGGACGACCGTGGCTACAGAAGGTCGCGGCATGTAGCGTCGCTATTGCTCTCACAATCGCAACAGCAGATACCTTCGCCGTCGCCGAGAAGCAATATAACAAAGGATTTATGGATGCGAGTTTGTTGCAGCGCGCGGTCGAGAATGGGCTGGAACTTCAGGATCTTCCGAGTCATATCAGACACCTTCCTCTGGCTAGCCCAGGCTCAGACTTAATCAGGCTCTTCCCCCGTCAGAGAGAGAAGATCATAATCAAGTGGACCGCCTTTGCCCTCATCACGCTCGACGTAATCTTCAGTATTCTTAACAACTTCGTCTTTCAAGGGACCGGCTCACGACCAGGCAATTTCGAGGAGGCCATTCCCGCACTCAGTTACCTCTTCCAGCTGGCGCTGAGCCTTCTATACTGCGCCTGGGTGGTCTACTACTCCCTCACGAAGAAACGGTTTGCATTCTATCATAAGCAAATGCGCAATCAATGTCTAGTGGCCCTTCTCTCCTTCGTATCTGTTCTAATTCCGGTCGTCTTTTTCGTCGTGGACATTTCCAAGCCGGAGGTTGCAGGCTGGGGAGACTACGTTCGTTGGGTTGGGGCTGCCGCTGCAAGTGTTGTTGTCTGGGAATGGGTAGAGAGAATTGAGGCTTTGGAGAGAAACGAGAAGCAGGATGGTGTACTAGGAAGGGAAATATTTGATGGAGACGAGATGTTGGATACTAAACCAAAGTCTGATTCGGACTGGGGGAGCTGTTTTAAGCCTCGGAAACGCAACTCCGAAGTGGAAAAAAGGGGAGACGGGAGTGAAGGTGAAGGTGGAGGCGGAGGAGTTTCCAGTGGTTCGAAGGGCATGCCGTGGCCTGGTGTTTCTGGGATCACTAGTCGTTACAGGCCACGAGCCACTCAAGATATTGAGAGTGGACTTCCAAACGAAGGATCAAATGGACAGCCTAGTAGGAAAAGACCGAAGCAGAAAGGCCCTCGGCCTCGACCATCTCTCTGGCCAACGAGACCTCCTCCAGCAGCCACTCCAGTCAGCAGGACAGACACAGCAAGTGCCGGAAGCACAGTGTATGCTGTCAGATATCATCCTCTTAGCGAGGCAACACCACCGCTCAGAGATGGAAATAATAACACACCACCCTCCGGATCCACAACTCATAAAGAACCCGCAACGACTCCAGATGACCATCCGAAGTCTAGCGAAGATGAGGGAAAAGCCATGGTTATTGAGACTCAGGAGATCGGGCACTCGACACACCGCGCAAGGCTTCTGGATGGAACGCTTTCTCCAAGGCAAATCCATTCCGAAAACGAAATCAGGGGACCTCCTCCTGAGGTGTCAGCCCATGCTATCAACGTACCTGATTCTACGAGCGTCCACGGCTCATATCGCTGGGATGTTCGTGCAAAAAATTGAAGAATTTGCCGTGTCTCAAGCCGACAGAATCCGAGAGAAGACCAGACGAAGTGATCATGTACCAGACCTACCAGTCACGATCATCCCAGCGCCCGCCCGAAGGATGTATTACGAAGCCGCGTTAGGAGAGTTAGAAGAACGCAGCCAGCCAGTCAATGAGTTGCAAGTCGATTATGAAATCGACTATGAACCAGAAACAAAACAGGAATACCAGCAACAAGCTGGTGACCCATACAGACCTAACGGGTCCAACGGCCACAATCTTCATCCTCAGCGAGCAATATCATTCATCACCGCTGTCCCACAAGAACGAATACCAGCGCCATCACCAGAGCCAATAGCACCGCCAGCAGCACAACCGCAACAGCCTACAGCATCTGATAGAGGAAAAGATACAACGACACTCACTCCTGCCATCTCACGGAGCAGCCCAATCCAACTCCGTGGTCCGGCGTCTCCCACTCTCTCTGTGACGCCAGGGAAAGATGGTCTCGTCATCATGAGCATCCCGCCTCCTCCGCGTCGACGCAGGTCGGATTCAGATGGCGAGTAAGGCTACTCTTATCTTCCCCGATGTTTTCATCTGGGCTTTGTGTGATGACTGTGCATAATCATTGCTGCATTCAAGCGTTGGCGTTTCTTCTGGGCAGTGGAAAAATGGGTGTATAGACTTGGGAATGGCTGTGTACAAAAACAAAAGCAGACTTTTGGCCTTTTCAATTGGTCTGTGGGATACGTAAAAAGATGGATATATCAAAATATGGGTGGATCATTTTTGGTGGCATTTGGCATCTGGCATTTTGAAAATATATTGGGCGCATTCTGGGCGCATAAACAATCACTTGATTAGAGATTAGGGAGGCAATTTTGGATGGAATTTATGAGTATTTTGGTAGGATAGGGGGTATATTTGGTGGCCTGCGTAGCTGTTGGTTGTATATGCGTTTATTGTACAGATCCTTTTTCATATTTTGAAGTTTGTTATAATGATGACGATGATTCGACGGTGGCATTTGATCTCTTTTGCAAGTCTTGTTCTGCTGCGAGTTTTTGGAAATTGTGTGCATAAATGGCATCTTTGTGTTGACATGCTGTTGGTTCATGAAGCAAGCGGAGCGAAGCGGAGTGTAGCGCTATGTGGAAGCAGGGACGGAGACATGAGTTGATGATGTATTTATGGTTGCAGTTACGATTGTGGTTGTTGTGGTTTGTGAAGCAACAGCGCGTCAAGCAAGCAAGCAAGCAGAGCAAGGCCAGCATCCTCACAGTACCGTACATATCTGGCAATGAAGGCTATTGACTTGATAGCTCAAAGTAACTCTCTTACCATGTGATGTTTATCTTCTATGTTATGGATGGATGAACTTTGACAATCTTACATGTTTACTTTGTGCTATGGTAGTGTAGACTTTTGAGGCTTTTGACAACTTGAATGAGAAAGAGCAAAAACCTGTGCCCAACACTCCAATTTCGGCCCGCACAATACCTATATTTCAAAGCGATCTCATCAATACCCATAAATCACAAAATACTCCTACAGAGGACGTGGGATAATCGAATTGTACTGTACGTAGTAGATACGCAGTGCAGTAAGCACAGTCTACCTACCCTTTCAGATCATCAAATATCAAATCTCGCTTACCCCTCTACCGCGACTAGGGTAGAGGGGTAAGCAGGAGATTTTGATATATGAAAGATGTGCTTACTGCACTGCGTATATGTATTACGTACAGTACAATTCGATTATCCCACGTCCTCTGTAGGAGTATTTTGTGATTTATGGGTATTGATGAGATCGCTTTGAAATATAGGTATTGTGCCGGCCGAAATTGGAGTGTTGGGCACGGGTTTTCTCTTCTCATTCAAGTTGTCAAAAGCCTCAAAAGTCTACACTACCATAGCACAAAGTAAACATGTAAGATTGTCAAAGTTCATCCATCCATAACATAGAAGATAAACATCACATGGTCAGGATTACTTTGAGCTATCAAGTGGATAACTAATTCGGTGTACTGTGAGGATGCTGGCCTTGCTCTGCTTGTTTGCTTGCTTGAATGCACTGTCTTCACAAACCACAACAACCACAATCGTAACTGCAACCATAAATACATCATCAACTCATGTCTCCGTCCCTGCTTCCACATAGCGCTACACTCCGCTTCGCTCCGCTTGCTTCATGAACCAACAGCATGTCAACACAAAGATGTCATTTATGCACACAATTTCCAAAAACTCGCAGCAGAACAAGACTTGCAAAAGAGATCAAATGCCACCGTCGAATCATCGTCATCATTATAACAAACTTCAAAATATGAAAAAGGATCTGTACAATAAACGCATATACAACCAACAGCTACGCAGGCCGCCAAATATACCCCCTATCCTACCAAAATACTCATAAATTCCATCCAAAATTGCCTCCCTAATCTCTAATCAAGTGATTGTTTATGCGCCCAGAATGCGCCCAATATATTTTCAAAATGCCAGATGCCAAATGCCACCAAAAATGATCCACCCATATTTTGATATATCCATCTTTTTACGTATCCCACAGACCAATTGAAAAGGCCAAAAGTCTGCTTTTGTTTTTGTACACAGCCATTCCCAAGTCTATACACCCATTTTTCCACTGCCCAGAAGAAACGCCAACGCTTGAATGCAGCAATGATTATGCACAGTCATCACACAAAGCCCAGATGAAAACATCGGGGAAGATAAGAGTAGCCTTACTCGCCATCTGAATCCGACCTGCGTCGACGCGGAGGAGGCGGGATGCTCATGATGACGAGACCATCTTTCCCTGGCGTCACAGAGAGAGTGGGAGACGCCGGACCACGGAGTTGGATTGGGCTGCTCCGTGAGATGGCAGGAGTGAGTGTCGTTGTATCTTTTCCTCTATCAGATGCTGTAGGCTGTTGCGGTTGTGCTGCTGGCGGTGCTATTGGCTCTGGTGATGGCGCTGGTATTCGTTCTTGTGGGACAGCGGTGATGAATGATATTGCTCGCTGAGGATGAAGATTGTGGCCGTTGGACCCGTTAGGTCTGTATGGGTCACCAGCTTGTTGCTGGTATTCCTGTTTTGTTTCTGGTTCATAGTCGATTTCATAATCGACTTGCAACTCATTGACTGGCTGGCTGCGTTCTTCTAACTCTCCTAACGCGGCTTCGTAATACATCCTTCGGGCGGGCGCTGGGATGATCGTGACTGGTAGGTCTGGTACATGATCACTTCGTCTGGTCTTCTCTCGGATTCTGTCGGCTTGAGACACGGCAAATTCTTCAATTTTTGCACGAACATCCCAGCGATATGAGCCGTGGACGCTCGTAGAATCAGGTACGTTGATAGCATGGGCTGACACCTCAGGAGGAGGTCCCTGATTTCGTTTTCGGAATGGATTTGCCTTGGAGAAAGCGTTCCATCCAGAAGCCTTGCGCGGTGTGTCGAGTGCCCGATCCTCCTGAGTCTCAATAACCATGGGCTTTTCTCCATCTTCGCTAGACTTCGGATGGTCATCTGGAGTCGTTGCGGGTTCTTTATGAGTTGTGGATCCGGAGGGTGGTGTGTTATTATTTCCATCTCTGAGCGGTGGTGTTGCCTCGCTAAGAGGATGATATCTGACAGCATACACTGTGCTTCCGGCACTTGCTGTGTCTGTCCTGCTGACTGGAGTGGCTGCTGGAGGAGGTCTCGTTGGCCAGAGAGATGGTCGAGGCCGAGGGCCTTTCTGCTTCGGTCTTTTCCTACTAGGCTGTCCATTTGATCCTTCGTTTGGAAGTCCACTCTCAATATCTTGAGTGGCTCGTGGCCTGTAACGACTAGTGATCCCAGAAACACCAGGCCACGGCATGCCCTTCGAACCACTGGAAACTCCTCCGCCTCCACCTTCACCTTCACTCCCGTCTCCCCTTTTCCACTTCGGAGTTGCGTTTCCGAGGCTTAAAACAGCTCCCCCAGTCCGAATCAGACTTTGGTTTAGTATCCAACATCTCGTCTCCATCAAATATTTCCCTTCCTAGTACACCATCCTGCTTCTCGTTTCTCTCCAAAGCCTCAATTCTCTCTACCCATTCCCAGACAACAACACTTGCAGCGGCAGCCCCAACCCAACGAACGTAGTCTCCCCAGCCTGCAACCTCCGGCTTGGAAATGTCCACGACGAAAAAGACGACCGGAATTAGAACAGATACGAAGGAGAGAAGGGCCACTAGACATTGATTGCGCATTTGCTTATGATAGAATGCAAACCGTTTCTTCGTGAGGGAGTAGTAGACCACCCAGGCGCAGTATAGAAGGCTCAGCGCCAGCTGGAAGAGGTAACTGAGTGCGGGAATGGCCTCCTCGAAATTGCCTGGTCGTGAGCCGGTCCCTTGAAAGACGAAGTTGTTAAGAATACTGAAGATTACGTCGAGCGTGATGAGGGCAAAGGCGGTCCACTTGATTATGATCTTCTCTCTCTGACGGGGGAAGAGCCTGATTAAAGTCTGAGCCTGGGCTAGCCAGAGGAAGGTGTCTGATATGACTCGGAAGATCCTAAGTTCCAGCCCATTCTCGACCGCGCGCTGCAACAAACTCGCATCCATAAATCCTTTGTTATATTGCTTCTCGGCGACGGCGAAGGTATCTGCTGTTGCGATTGTGAGAGCAATAGCGACGCTACATGCCGCGACCTTCTGTAGCCACGGTCGTCCACCAATTCCAATACCATTATTTCCTCCTGACGGACCATTGGTAAATCCTCGGCGACCAAGCACCACCGAGCCTTCGTGGAGGAAGGTCCGAGGCGTGATCAGTAGCATTATGACCAGCATGTATGCAATTACCGTCGCCGCCGCAAGCGCGTAGCATTCAGGGAGGGTGGAGGCGTAGAAGGGGTCGAGAAAATCTGTCAAGCTGAGGGGCGAGCCAGGTCCGGTAAGTGCGACTCCGCTCGATCCGCTACATACAGGTTGGTATATAATGTCATCGGTCAAGGTGATCTCATTCGTGAGTCCTAGGTACAGAATGCCGCCGGATGGCAAGACGAATTGCTGCGAACATCGCGACTCCCTCGAGGTTGTCGTGGTCGCAGCCCGCGTCTTCCACAGCTGTCGCTCGTTCATGACGAAGTTGCTTTTCTGCCGCGTATCCTCTGCCTTATCAACGATCGTGAGTCGACATCGTACGAGGTCGTTGGTGAGTGGTGATTGACAGACGACTCGCTGCGCGATCCAGAGATGACGTGAAGAGGAAGATTGACACGATCGCGATAGAAATAACAGCGATCGATCGAAAGATGGTGAGGGATAGTGTGAGTATGGCCTAATGGAGGGTCGTGGTGCTGGGTTATGAACACTGGGTCGCGGATGTTCGGTGGTGGTGGTGGTGGTGGTGGTGTTGTCGTCGTTGAAGATGCGGAGTTTCTAATCTCGAGTTTCATTGGGGGGTGGTGCTGGTGCTGGGAGACGAAGGCCGGTTTTCAGACGCCCCCGACAGCGCTGATTTGCTAGGAGAAGCGGGGCCGCATTGAGCGACGGAAGGGCTGGAGGACGGGGGGATGGGCGAGGGATTGTTCACAATGGAATATATCTATCGCTAGAGAATGAAGTTGTCGCGATAACGGGTCTGAGTCTGAAGGGTGGCATGGCATGGCATGGCGTTGACATTTCTGATTCCACAGTCGTGGTCGAGACGGTTTGTCGGTTTGACAGCTTAATCTTGGCCAAGGCTTGGAGAATGCTTGTCGCGAGTTGAGGCCAGCCACGCATCCCTCGATCGATGAAGATTTCACGCATTCGGCCGAATCAACACCGTCTTGAATCCGGTGCAACTCCCCAGATTCGGGAGCTCGGGGAGCCAGGAGGGGGATTGGAGAGACGAAGGTTTGGGCGTGCACGGAGAGGCCATGAGGCCGTCTCGATGGCATTACTTACAGTATGACAGGATTGTTGTTCGTGCCTATCAACTCAACTATGTACTCCGTCCCTTCTCGTGCTCTGCGACCGACGCCGATCGCACAAGCCGCCTCGAAGTTAGTTCTCCCAAGTCTTCCATGCATGCCCACCTGGGTAAGTACGTGGTTGGGGCGATGGTCTATTCTGTTCCAAATTATTGCACGGTAGTATCCAGAATCGTACCTGAAAGACGGGCTATCAATTCTTTGCAGGTGGTGGCGGCGCGCTCTGTCAAGAATGCACGAACATTTGCAGCGAGGCATTTGATCCAATATCATGAGACGAACCCGCAGCACCCTTTTACGCCCGTGATTGTTCTACGGACTGTGTCTGTATTACTCGATCAAAGCTAATCCGCTCAAGTACAAGAGCTTGTTACCTTACTGCCCTTTAGCGAGGAGAACAATAGGTGATGTTCCTCGTACAAGCAAGTCTGCCTCTGCTCCATTCCCTCCCTGCAGGGAATGCCAGCAGCACAAGCACAAGCACAAGCACAAACACAAGCAAGACGAGGACGAGGTTTGCGTCGGTCCAAATGACCAGCCAATCGAAAAGGACATCACATCGCCAGCCAATAATGGAAGAGACATGCTCTTCAGACTTCAGATGCGTGAGAGTGAGCTAAATGCGACGTGCGAGACAGAAAGTGCCTGCTCTTCCAGTGAGAGTGAAGGGAGGCTGACTACTGCAGTTTCCAAGATGCCTTCACAACAGACTGAGCGTTTCGGGTGTCAGCTGGTTGGCGAAGCATGCGGGTGAACATCTGAGAGCAGCGAGAATGTGAAAGGCGACGATGGAAATCGCGAATCAAAATCAAATCAAAATCAAATGATGCGATGTGATGGATTGGAACGGCACCCATCGTGACTGTAATTCCGGAAGGCAGACTTTCCCATGCGATGCCCGTCAGGATTTGCAGGATTTGCAGGATTGAGCAGTCGGTTGCGCCAGTTCTTAAAGTATACATTTTCTCGCGATCTTGACTGTGCTGTGCTGTGCTGTACGGAGTACTGTACTGTCCTGCCGAGAGCGCTGGTGAGGTACTGATATGGTCCTGAACCCCTCTCAAGATTCCTGCTGTGCGACGAGCCCTTTGGTACAGAGGGTTCGTCTTGAACCGCCAGGTCGATATGTCTTCTGTTGGCAAGTAAGCTGGGCCATGACCGAATTCACCCAAGGCATTCACTCCAAATAGTTGCAGGACTCTTCATTTCTCAATCTTCCGGAGCAATGCAGGCAAGGCCGTCAGGCATAAACCAAATTCGAGATGATCTGCCGTTAGCCCTGTGTTAGCCTTTAGCCCCAGAACGCTGCCTTCCCCCTGTCGCGGTCCTCCAAATCCTGGTTTCAGAATTCCGGCCAAAGAAACAAATCGTCAACTAAGTCGACCGATCGAGAGACCCAACTCTCCACCACGCCAACATTATTCCTACCTTCGTCCTTCTCTACGACATCACCTTCGACGGACAACGGCCTCTCTCTCTCCCTCTCTCCCCCTCTCTCTCCCTCTTTTCTTCCCCACGGCTACGCAGGATCTAGTCGCAATCGTTCGTGCTTTTCTCCGACTGTCGACGAGGAACTTGTTGCTGGAAGGGCACCGACCCCTTACCACAGTCATCCCTGTGCGCGCTCCTTCTCCACCCCATCACGGCAATCACCTTCTGGGAGCAAACAACTTTGGATCACATCTCGCCTTTGGCAGCGCCAGAGCAGTCAACGCAACGCAGCAAGAACCCATTGGATGCCATTAGGCTCTGGAGATCTTGCGGCTACTTGCATATCCCAGGGGCAGATTCGCGCAGCCAACACTTCAGTACCCCAATCTCCTACCCACAACCTGGAAATTTCATGATTGAGAGCCACGATGACTCGACCAGAGATAATCCGAGCCGGTATGGTGACCGCAGGATAAGGGGTCTGCACGAAGCAAACAGCTAACGCTTCTCTAGATTCAATTGATCTCCAAGATCAGAATGCTCCGTCGGCACAAGATCATTCGCGCCAACCCACAAAACCGTCACCACTCGGCGCTGGGCCACCCGCACCTCACCAGGCCGGAGCGTTACGAGAGGTGGAAGCAGAGGCAGCCGAAGAACATGTGCGAAGTCCACGGGTCTCGAAGGAGTGGACAAATGGCGAGCTGCAAGAAACTCAGGACGAGGACGCGAGAAACACCGCAAAGTCGACAGGATCGAATCGCCAGCAACAAGACAACCTAGCCATGGCACAGAATGGCGGGACTTGAGCTTCTGCGGGGGAGGATGCAGACGGAGAGGGTGATGATGGGATGGATGACGATGATGATGACGATATGATGGACAAGATCTCGAGCTCCCCGTCCATAGACGATGGTGGGTACTCTCTTCCACTTGTGTGGCCCCGGCGACTCGATTCGCTTTCGCGCAGTCCAATTTCTTCGTCACAAGCGTGGCACGAAAGTTCGTCTCCCTTCGACGAGACGCCCGATCATTTTTCTTATTACAACAATTCGCTCGAACCAACCGCCGAGGAAATGGTTCAGCGTAGACCCTCCCTTTCTGATCATCATCACATGGGTGAGTATCCGGATCCTTTCACGGATGGAACATCAGCAGACTACGAAGATGCATGCGAAGGATATTACGGTCTGGCACCAGCAAACGGGCTCACCCTTTCCCAGGCCATGGAAGAACTTCAAAATCACATTGAAGACTATGATGAGGACTACGCTTTCGACGACCAGACGGATCAGATACTGGCGGGTGACATCGATTTTTACGATGATAATGATTTTAGGCATTTCATACCAAAGGACACGGAACCGTTCGAAGACGAGGGGCTACCGACCATTCCCTACGAAAAGTCCGAGGATGGTGATGATGATTATGAAATTCCTTATAATACTGACTCCAGATTTGTTGATTCGGGATGGGGTGGAGAATGCTTACATGAATCAGAGGACATTGACTTCGAATTCGTCTACGCGCTACATACCTTTGTCGCAACAGTCGAAGGCCAAGCAAATGCAACAAAGGGAGACACAATGGTTCTTTTAGATGACAGCAATAGCTACTGGTGGCTTGTCCGAGTCGTCAAAGACAGCAGCATCGGTACGACCCCCGCTGCAGGTTCTTAGGGGGCTTTGTCTAATAGTGATGTAGGATACTTACCAGCAGAGCATATTGAGACACCGACAGAACGTTTAGCACGCTTGAACAAGCACAGAAACATAGATGTAGCCAACATTTCCTTTCCTGTTTCGCTTCTCCACTAACATTTATAGCTCACCTCAACCATGCTTGGAGACCAGGCAGAAAAGTCTAAGAACCCCATCAAGAAGGCCATTCGGAGAAGAAATGCCAAAACAGTCGCTTTTGCTCCTCCAACCTATGTGGAGGCATCTGATGTAGATTATTCCACGGATGAGGACGATGGAGACGAAGTATTCTATGGCCAAAACGTCCAACAAGAACAGAACATCGATCAGCAAGAACAGAGAGCCGACGATGACGAAATTAAGGCAGTCGAACCTCTGAAAACAAGAGCTGATATTCGCGAGGTCAAGTCAGATTCAACAGAAGCAGATGCCAACCGCGCAGACGGCAGTCTTAATAGCTCGGACACCGCCCGGACTAGTGATGACTTCTTTGATGGCAAAGTAGAGAGCAAGTCTAGGAATGGAACAGTAAGAAATACGGATTCATTCTTCAAGGACGATTCGGTGGAAACTCGGAAGATTACCCTCACGCCTAACCTCCTTCGCGACGATTCAAGCACCTCAACTCGCACTTCGAATGATTCCAAAGAACTGAAGTCTCGAGCTAGTCTTGATAAACTTGAGAAGGATGCAGCGGCTGAGAAGAGCAAGGACAAGAAGGATCGCAAAGACAAGAAGGAAAAAGACAAGAAGCCTGGCATGCTTAGCGGTCTGTTCAAGCGAAAAGAAAAGAAGTCCAAGATGATCGATGATGAGATTGATGAGCTCATGGCTGGGAAGCAATCTACCGAAGGGTCTCGGACATCGCCTGCCCCAAGCAAAGATTCCGATGATGTTGCCGTTTTTGAAGAACAGCAAGCCTCAGTTCCCGCCCAGGAGGTTCAACGACAACCCAGTAAGCTACAAAAGCAACCTCGAAATGAAACATCCCCTGTGCGTAAACCAAGCCAGAAGAAAGGCGAACTTCAACAAGCACCTGCTCCAGAGCGTGCGCCTCCTGCAGATTCTGCTCAAGCACCCTCAATGCGCCTTGTTCAACCCGAGAGTGTACGCGAAAGTCCAGTACAGCATCAACGACCAACAACTCCAGATGCAGCTCGAGGACCAACACCAACACAGACGCCCCAGAAGGAATCAAAGACTGGTACTATCTCCAAGATATTACGCTCTGCGAGCTCTAGCAACTCGGATCCGAAACCAGTAGAAGCACGGAAAGCAAGGGAACGTGTTGAGTTGGATGACTTTGATACAACCCCAGAGGATTCGCCAAATGAGGAGGACCCAACCCAGACTCCTAGTAAACCAGCTCAACGTCCAATTCCAGGCAGCTTTCCCCCGACAGTTATTCAACACCTGCCAATGAACGATCCAATCCGGTGGACGATAGGTTGTCCGAGTCGCCAGTCCATGTTTCTCCTGTCAGTCCTCCACAATCGTATCCTCCGCCCCTCATGGTCGACAACTCAAGTCAAGACGAGCCCGCATCGCCCGTCTCTTCGGTTTCTCCAGATCTGATCGATCGCGAAGAAGTTGGTGAGAAAAAGGGTGGAAGTTCCACAACCTCAACAACATGGAGCGATTCCCAACTGAGAACATTCTT
>JBAMDN010000248.1:0-16906 GCA_037074945.1 Tetracladium marchalianum
GACCATCTCTGGTGTTCTCATCCTTCCATCTTTCATGCACGATTTTCACCTCCCACCTCTCAATACCCCGGCCTATGATACTACCGTGGCGAATATCGTCTCTTTGTTTCAGATCGGCGGGTTGATTGGGAGTATGGGTATGTTTATGGGAATGAAGTTTTGGGGGAGGAAGGGCTGTCTGGCGCTCGCTGGGGGTGTGTACGCTGGTGGAGCCTTTTTGCAGGTATGTTTTTCTTGTATTTGTGGGTGGTCGTTGTATCTATAGAGGGCTAATTTGGGATTGTTTTAGACTTTCTCGAATGGTGGGTTGAGTGCTATGTATGCTGGGAGATTCATTACTGGATTAGGTACTGGGAGGTAAGTCCAATTGAGTTCTTCTCATTTGGTAAAATTTCTACGAAAGCTTATACATAATGTTTTTGAAAACAGAAGCTAATGGTTTGTTTACGAATTTTAGCATAACTGTTGTTGTTCCACTTGTTAGTCTCCCTCCACCATGAGCTCGCTTGTGCTTGTTGGCTTTCAAACAGTGACTTGCTTCCATCTGACGACCATATTCTAACAATCATATTCACGCAGTATATAGCCGAACTCTCCCCACCATCAATCCGCGGCTCTCTCGTCGGCGTCTATGAAATCAACAATCAGATTTCATCTCTTGCTGGCTATTGGTATGAACCTCTCCCCTCAACGAGTCTCACATCCATTGCCCAGAATGAAAGCATTCCGAATCTACCTTCGTCCATCTCCTCCTTATCTACATGCTAACGCTAAGATCCAGGGCAAACTATATCGTAAACGAATATATCCCACCTACCTCCTCCCTGCAATGGCACCTCGTCCTCGCCATCCAAACAATCCCCTCCAGTCTCCTTCTCCTCTCCGCAATTTTCATCCTTCCCGAAACACCACGCTATCTCATCCAAAAAGGAGAACTCGAAAAAGCACGCTCCGTGCTCTCTTACATTCGTAAACTTCCTCAAGACGCCAACTCCATCAGCGTAGAGATGCAGGAGATTGAAGAAGCTGTGAGGAGTCAGTCCGGATTTGCGGATGGAGGAAGGGAGGCTGGTGTGAAAGGGGCAGTGAAGAGATTTGCGCGTTTGTGTAGGGAGTTGAGCTGGAAAGGGAACAGGAATCGAGTGTTGATTGGGGTGGGATTGATGGCTGGGCAAAATTTGACGGGTATCAACGGTGGTGCGTATCTACTCCTCCTTTCCTACCTTCGAAACACAGTAAAGGCATCAATTTGCTGACGGAGTATCAAACGATAGTGAACTTTTACACACCGTATGTGTTCCGTAGTATTGGATTTGGAGGTACAAAAGTCGGTTTGCTAGCTTCTGGTATGTTTAGCTTTTCCCCCACCTTCTCGTGACACCCGTCGGACATATCCTTCCTCGCTTAATCCCCATCTGCTTCTACCTATCCCCTTCTATCTTTGATATATAATCAAGAAACTAATTCGTCACATCAGGCATGTTCGCTGTCGTAAAATGCATGGCAACGATCGTCTCCCTCACAGTCCTAATCGATCGCCTCGGCCGCCGCAAACTCCTCCTCACATCATCCATCGGCACGGCCCTCGCTCTCTGGTACATCGGTGCATTCGTCGAAGTTGCTAAGATTGATCTCAGTAAGCCCCAGGGCAAAAGCGTCGGTGGCTGGATCGCCATCGTTTGTGTTTATCTCTATGCTGTAAGTTTGTCCCTCATGTGGACAGAAGGAGTAAATCTTATTGCGAGATGTTTAAACTCCTTGAAACGAGCTCTTGCTGATCTTGGTATTGTTACAGGCATTCTTCTCATTCGCCTGGAATGGCGTCGTATGGGTCTATTGCGCAGAGATTTTCCCAACCCGAATCAAAGACCTAGCAATCTGCATCACAACAGCTGTACAATGGACTGGCCAGGTACATCACACCCAACCCCTCCTACTAAATTCAAAATAAATGCTAATAATCATATCTCCAACGTATAGTTCGCTGTAGCCCGCGCAACACCATCAATGGTATCCAACATGCGCGGCGGATTTTTCCTCTTCTTTGCGGGGTGCATTACGATCATGATGGTAATGGTGTGGTTCTTTGTGCCGGAGACGAAAGGAAGAACCTTGGAGGCTATGGATGAAGTGTTTGGGAGTGCATATGTAGGGAATAGAGCTGTTGATGCTATTGGTGGTGGTACTGTTCCTGATGGGATAGAATTGAGGGAGCCAGGCAAGAAAGCCAATGACAGGGTGGATGAGGGAAAGAGCAAGGACAATATTGAGGTGTGAGGTCGTCTTCTGAGTTAAGGGAGGTTGGGAATTGATTTGGAGGTTGTTAGGATTGAGAAGAGGAGTAGGAGGAAGGAAGATTACGAAGAGGATTGAGGATTAAGGCTGGAAGTAAATTGAGGAACAGAGAGGGTTTGATTTTAGAGGTTTGGAAATTACTAATTGGTGGGAAGAAGGATTATTTTCTCGCTTTTTAATTTGTTGGATCGCTAATTTAAGTAAGTAAAGCACCTAATTCCACGGCTAACTGTATTCCTCTAAGCATCAATGCTTGATTTTGCTCCACTTCTCCTTCTCCGGGATGCGAGGTGGTGAGGTAAGCTGGATGTTGTTTCAAGAAGAATGCTAGACTTCTAATATTTATTGTTGAAATCAACAAATCTCATACGAATCAGGTAGGTGTGTAAGAACCATTCTTTCCTTCGCAAGAAGAGCACATGGCACTACTTCAGTCCTGTGGAAACAAGATTTTTCTTTTCTTGAGTTCACCATGTAATTCAAAGGATCTACGTTTGGGTCCTCCTTCTATTTGCACAAGTCAAGGAATGATCAAATGAAAGTCTTTGGTTACTTTCAGTCTAAATTTTGTCATCCACAACTAAAATAAGTGCAGATCCCTAGCGGAGAAGTAAGGATTGCGCTCTTTCGTTCTCTTTGTCAGTCTCGTTTCCCTGCTCATGTTCGTCGTCTTATCACTCTTCATACATAATCTCATAATCGTTCTCGTGCCGATTCTGAAAATCATTCCCGAACCAGGTCCTCGACTCCTACTGTGTCTGCTAATATGCTTGCTAGTCGAGATTCATGTGCTATTACTCTTGTAAGGAGTGGAAGTTGCTCAAGGTCTTGTTCTAGCTCTGACGCGGGTACGCGCGACGGAATTGGCTCCTGCATTCGCACCGGCGCTGGTACTGGCAATGGTCTGTCAAGCTCAACTTTAAGTCTTGGTAAAAGATATCTGGGAATGATAGCCTGAAATATGGATGCGCTCTCATCTGGGGTAGCATCTCTTCGTCCAACAGCTTCAAAAGAAAAGGCTCACCTGGAACTAGAAGGCATGAGAATAAGGAGCGATAAGAAGATGATCGACACTTACAAAGTATACACCGCATACGTCGTTCTAACTCCCACTGTAAAAAGTCTGGGTTAGTAACTTCACGATTAAGTTCTCTGTGTGTGTCTTCGTAGATTTTGAAGAAGTTCTCTGGTGTTTAATCTGGTTTTCGGGATGCCCTTTCATATATAGAACCGAGGATCGAAACAAATCACATTGCGAAGATAACTAAGTAATAGACAGCGTGGGCTGTTAGCTTGTTGTGTGGTGTTTGTTGATGTTGTTGTCGGGGTTGGTGGGGAAGTTGGGGAGGAAGAAAGGCGAGCAATCGATCTCTCGGTTTTGTTTACAAGACTGCTTCTGACTGCAATATCTCACCTGGGGTTTAGCATGCAGCCAGGCCGCTTTAAATTCTCCCGAATAATGTCAGCGTCGCTACAAGAAAAGTTCGTAGAAGTGAAGCAAGTTCTTGATTGCTTGGCAGTAAGCAGATTTTCTAGATCTTATCGCTATATAAAATGCTATAAGAGCTGGATGTCTCACTCTGAAAGACCAATGAAAGAACACAAAACTCAACTAAATAACTCTGAAGGAGAACAGATTGTATTATCTGGAACAGTAGGCCTTTTATCACCGGCTGAATGATACAACGTATTTCGCTGGCGGGCCAATTTTATTATGCTATACCTGCTTATCATTCTTCTTTAACCACATAGATTGATATATATACAGTCACCTTCTTTGTTGCGTTACTAGAATCATTCGCAGTACAAAGACGGGCGTGTTTGACACCAAATGTTTCAACACAGTTGAAGTCCGCAATGCCAAGAATATACTTCGCCAGCATTCATCTCTGCACAGAACCCTCCCCACAATCTACCTCCCCAAAAGACCAAGCCGGGCTTCCCGCAACCTAATCTCGGCACTTTAACGCGAAATGCAACAAAATCTATCACAATCGCTTTTCTCCAACTGAATTTTTTTTATCAACTCCTTGCGAAACTCAAACACGCGTCAGGAGTTTCAGACAAAGCGCCAAGGCAAACCTAAACCACAGCGCAAGAGTGTCTTGAGTGTGTGTCCTCCCAGCATTTCGGTTATCTGCGATTTGCAACAAAGTCTTTGCGGTTGTCTTTGATTATGTGAGCGTGTTTGACTCTGTGGCTTTAGAGGATGGAGATGTGTTTGCATTCTTTACGCAGACAAGGTATTGTCCAGCACAATAGTTTGTGATCCGATGCGCACTGCTTGACACTAATCAATAACAAAATCACTACCTAGCTTGTTTGAAGTATTGTTCACAAGGATTATGGAAAAGTGGTTGGTGTTTCATTGGCAAAATGGAGGTATGCACCAAAGTGTTATTCTGAATCGCAGATAGCGACTTCGACATGAGAACAAGCATATCTTTCTCCACAGATTAGCAGTCGAACGTGTTTCCAAAACAGAACTTGGCTGAGATTGCGAAATGCAACAGTAAGAATAACTTGCGTCCCTAATCGCAGGGCATAGGAGGGAGAGTCCGAACATTCCAATTGATTCGGAGCGTTCCGGTTTCTTCCTGCCTTGGCAACAAAAATTAGACGAAACTTTCTAGAAAGAGAAGGAATTTTAATAGGTAGAATTGAAAATATTCAAGCGCCTTGGTAGAAAGTGCGATATGCAACACGCTTAGGTTCGTAGATGGCCGTTGAAGACACTACTTGACACTAGTGCTGTGAAGTGACTGGGTTCTAGACAACTAGCTCGGTCATCCAGACTCCTTCGAGTTTTGTAACGATACTGTTTGAGGTGTCTAAACTCCAGTTCACGATAACGAAGTTTTGATAAATACCTAGGCAGTAAAACTTTCAAAGTGTATGCAGACCACAAAAGACAAAAGAGTCAGGGCAATCATGGATGGTATCGCCAGGACGGGGCCTGGTCCCAGGTCCCACCACATGAACAAGTCACAATGAATGAATTTTGATCGACTTAATATTACCAACAGAAGAAAGTACAATCAAGGAAGGGTCGGTTAAGCAAGAAATGAGATATGTCATGAAGGCTTGATAAGAAACATTGGCAGTTGGTGGCTCTGGAATTGTGAATGCAAGGAGGCAAAGGCGTCTCACATATCCTTTCAGTCCAACTAAGGAATGAGCAAACAAAGAATATCAAAGCACATAATTACGAAACCTTCGACGAAATTCTCCTTCAACTGAGAGGCCGTCAACAAGGTGAGTGGAGGATTTCGGTCAACTACTGAAGCTTCGATACAATTCACCTTCCAACTTTCCGACTTTCCAGATTTAGAAACTTCACTTTAACATCGACTTAGAAAGATCAAATAATGGAATCATTAGAATGATATTTCTACATTCTTGAATTCGGTTGCTCTGTCAATACTTTGTCTCGGAGCAGGCATTCGCACCTTCGTTTTCAACTTCCATCAAAACATTGCACACTTCGATAGAGTCACCATATAATCAATAGCAATCAAGCATAGCAGCAGCAAAAAACCCAAGACAAAAAGCGCAAATACAAGCAGGGTAAGAGAAATCCATTCTGGGCAGAATTTCACTCAACTTAAAGCTAATCACGGAGCTAGGTAGGGCAACTTCGCTCTCACGTCCACTTGCAAACCAAATGCCAACCGTCGTTCTCATCCTGTACGCCATGGCTCTCTATCCCACAATCAAGCACTATCTTTGCAGCAACATCCTCCTCCTCGGACATCTTCTCTTACGAAATCTCTTCACATTCGGTCTCGCCTTCGCCTGGATCATCAACGCTTTCTTCTTCACACTCATGTTCATCTTGCTCGATGTCCCAAACTACCTTTTCGCCTCAAAAGACACCGCGGATATTAATGAAAGTTCTGAATTTAGCACGTCTGGCGAATCAACGGTACAAAAGAAGATTGGGTCGAATGAGTGGTGCAGATTTTCGATTTGTTCCTCGAACAACATCTCAGAGTTGGAGTTGGACCGTGGCTATTGGGAGGAGGAGAAGGAGGTTCGTCTAAAGGAGAGATTGGAGAGGGTTAAGGTCTGGACAGAGCGGATATGTTGTGAGCAGAGATGTGAAGGAGGAGACTATTCTTAACAGCCATGAAGTAGGGACAGAAGCAAAGGTTTTACAGTACCTGGATATCGAAAGATACGAAGGTTAATGGAGTGCTGTAAATATATTCATCGGTCGTATTAGTCAACTGTCAAAAAAGGACGGTTTCAGTCCATGCCTGGAACAATTTCATAACAACTTACAATCTAGATTAACATTGTGAACTTGTCCGTCTTTCGTAAATCAAATTTCCAGGCCCTGCAGATAGGTCAATTGAGAATGTATCTATGTTTGAATATAGGCCTTATTTTACGGTCATCACGGGCATCTTGAGTGATTTTACATATCAATTAAGTTGTGAGTGCACAAGTTATGGATGAATTGATCTTGAAGTCGAGATCACGTGGTTCGTTCTACTCTTGGAGTAGAAACATGCGACCCGCTGGTCTAGTAGACTCTCTTCCTTGATCGAGGGGATTTTGAGATTCTCTAGATGGTTGTATGAGTTCAAGGTAAGAAAGAAGGCGAGGCTGAGATTAAAGCGGCTACGTAATGCTCAAGGCTCCCCGGGTCGAGGTAGGTTGACTTGCACAACATATTATTGGACTATTGAGCACATCTTGAACATGAGAAAAAAAACTACTCATTCGGGTTATTCGTTCTGAAATTTTGAATAAACATAAGTCTGACACGCAGACTAGATAACTAGTGTTGAATAGATCGTTTAGTATCACGAAAACAATTCAATAGTTCACTCTCAGAATACGGCTCTCGTCAATTCACCAACGAGGCCTCTAAACGTATCTACTTTCTATAAACTCACACAATATTTTGAGCCTCTATGACAAGCGCAGAATAGACTTGATATTGTGTATGACCTTGACCGACTGGTCATGAACTGGTGAAGTGAAGTCTCCAACCTACCAAGACAAAAGGGAGAGATCTGCCTCACTTTGGCCCCCAAAGTACCAATTTCATCTTTCCATGACCCAGACGAACTTCAAGGCCTAGAAAATCAAATCAAATATGTAGCACATTGAAATGAACATTTTATCTTGATTTCTCATCCCAGACACTAGACATCCCATCCATACTTGAATGCCTCATCCTTTTGCCAAAACATTGAAACTGAAACCAGAGAGCAGGCAAGTAGACAGCCAGCAGAGTGTAAGTCAATTTTGATGAACATTAAATCAAACCAAAACTCGAGTGCTATAAGATTTTTTATCTTCTCTGGTAAACAAGAGAAGTTGAATGAGCCAAGAAAGAACATTCGAAAGGAGTGATGATCCGTTGAGTAGAGCAGATCAAAAGGGGCTAGGAGAAGTCTCCATTTGTGTCACAAACTCCCAGGCCTGCGTTCCCACAGAACAGCCAAACAATGAAAGTTAAAGTCACAATAGCATCGCACCCCCGAAGGCAGTCTCGCAAGTTGTAAATCGCAGAAAAGTGACCAGAATATAATTGTGAATCATTGTAACTTACGCTGGATAAAATCTACAGAGTGACGTCCCGAAATTAGGCTAGCCTGGTTGGTCCTTAAGCTTTCTCGCGAACGCTGAGTCGCTCCGACCGTGCAAGTGAATGAGAACCGACAAGCAACCAGGTGAACACCTAAATCAATCCACCACACCAAAACCACGACTTCCATCAGATTTCAAGCTCGTCCTCATCTCCTAACCATCTATTAAGATTGGCAAGCCATCCGTTCTTCGCAACGGATGTTACGATCGCCTTGAAATGGGCGAGGTCGCTGCCCCCGACCGCGAACGCCTTTTGCGATCCAAAAGAGACGACTTGAGGTCAGTATCAATTATTCCTGCGCACCATTGGAAAGCCCTTCGATCTGCGATCAGATACATATTATTTTTTTGGTACTAATAATTGTAGCGGAATTGTTGCGTCGCGAAAGAGGAAACTGCGTGAACTTTACGCTATTTGCGACAGCGAACTTCCCATTCCGCAAACCAACTTCTCGAACATCGACGCGCCACCCACCACCGCTGAAGAAAAACACTTCCTCGAAGTATCTGATATATTGCAGTACGTTATACCACGCGGCCCGTTTTTATTTGAATGTTTTCTGGCCAGGACTCGACTTGCACATGTCACTTTACTGATTTGGGATGGGTAGGGCTCGACTCTTCGATGAATCAAATCTTCCGACGCGTCGACAACTAAGGTCGAATACTGCTAAAAACAGGTCACCAATTCGAAAGGGTAGTCCCGAGTCACGACTGACTGATGCATCACGGAAATCTGCTAAATCACAACGCGATGGATCTGCTTCGAGAAAGACGAGGGCGCCAACTCCAGGTCCAAAAAGCGATGGAGTACCGAATGTTACGGCAGATAAGGAAATAAATGGAGAGCAGGGATTGCATATGCAAAGGTCAACTTCGAAGGGCTCGCAGACTGATCAAATTGTTGATACATCCACTGGGCTCGATAATCAGGCCCCGAAGACTTCGCAGTCAGTGACGGCGCAAAGGTCATCCATACCTGATGACACCCTTTCGGCGAATGATCTTGAAATCGAGAGAATACGTAAGAAGGTTGAAAGCCCACCAAATAGTCCTGGAGCAAATCCGCGGGACGTGGTACCTATTTCCATCGATGAGGTCGACGAGACAGCCACGAACGATACCTTTCGGACCAGCGATACGAATCACAAAGCCGCGACAATACATTTGCCTCCCCAAGAATTCCAAGAAAATCGTCTACGAGAAAGCAAGAGGGCACGTCAAAGAGGAGAGCAGCCGTCTGGACGTTTATCAATCAATCTCCCTCCACGAGACGGATCTAGAACTGATCCTGTCTCCTCACCCGGATCTACGGTTGGTGCTCATTCTGCAACAACCCCAGCATTGCATGAAGCTTCCGCAGATACAAGTCCCGAGAATGACAATAGTCGCTATGATGCTGAACAGTTGGATAAGGCTGAGGATGCACAAACACCCCAGGAGTTCAGACCAGACCCAGAGGAAGTGGCTGAGAAAGAACATCATGATCGAATTCAAAGGGCACAAATAGAAGTATCACGGCGAGAGATACTTGGTGATGATTCTGAGGTTACGGAAGAACAGTTAAGATCAGGCATTGATCCTACCCAGGAACGCTCTCAATCAATGAGAAACGCTGATGATGTGGAAAGACCGGTTTCCCGAGATGGTACAGATGCTCTTACGAAAAGGGCAGATGAAGTTGTTGAGGACTTTGTGGACGAACAAGATGAAGTTGATGCTGTGCCAACTCCTGGACATGACCAAATGACGGGTATCGAGAGTTCTGTTCCTGTGGAACCTGTGACGAGACCACAAGAGATAGCTGATTCGGAGGCCGAAGATCAAACACCACTTCCTGATCAGATGGAGATTGATAATTCTAGCATCAAAGACTCCTTTAACAGTAACACCAGTTCTGTGGCCAAGCCCATTACAGACGCACCAGAGCCAAGAACCGTCGATTCTAGGACGTCTACTGTTACCCCTGTGCCAAGCACACAACGAAATACGCCTCCAGAATCTGTTGCGCCCTCTGCACCATCTGCGCCTTTGGAACGAATGACCACAAGAGTTGGTTCAGGTGCCCTGAGACACAAATCTGTTTCCGAGATTTTGGGACAAATTCCTCCGCCCAACGCAAACGCTGGCCCTGAGCGAAATCCTGTCAAGGGTGCTGGGGATTCCGAATCTGTGGGAAGCTCGAATACTGCTTCTCGAAGTGCAACTCCTCAATCTCCGTCTGCCCGAGGCCGCAGCCATGTCGAAAAAGCCAAGGAAAAGGAAAAGGAGCGCAGCAAGTTATCAACGGTTGTGTTTCCGGGACCTGGGCGGCCTGCATTATCCAAAGCAGCATCCAACAAAGATACTGCTATAGTTCCTTCCCAAGGCGCAAAGGATGATTATTTCACGGACTTGTTTCTTGCTACAGCCATTGCTGACAAACGCGGAATGCCCTCCCTGGAGAACTTGATTGGAACGGCCCATAAAACCATCACTACGTCGAATGCTTTTGTTCCAATTATAGAGCACCAGACATCGAAGATTCTCAAAAGGATTTACAATCTTCAGAGTTCTCACAAATGGTCACTCAGACAACCGAAGCGTTCTCCAGAACCAATCCGCCCCACAACACATTGGGATGTCCTGTTGCAAGAAGCTAAGTGGATGCGGACCGACTTTCGAGAAGAACGAAAATGGAAAATGGCTGTTGCTCGAAATCTCGCAACGGCTTGTGCGGAATGGGTCAATGACATTGAGCACCGCACGTTGCTTCAAGTCAAGGCAGTTCCACCTCCACGAATAAGTCCAGCAGCAGTGCCCAATGATGTTGAGATGGCCGAACCCTCAGGCCCAGAAGACTCCCATCCAGTCCCCGAACTTGAAGTATCTGGAGAAAGCGACATACACATGGATGACTTCGATGAAGAGCCTCAATTGAGCCTTTTGGAGACCGTGTCTCCGGCTGCTATTTTTGGCTTGCAGGATGACGACGTTGTCTTCCCACTTAGGATATCCCCCACAAGTGAAAAGTTACTCAATGAGCTTCCAATGTATGGTGCGCCACTCATGGTCCCTTCATCCGATTTGCCGACCTCGGAACTTGATCCTGATCGTTTCTGGAGACGACCTGCTTTACCCATAAGTAAGTTCGTTGAAGGTCGCTTGGAGTTGAAGAGCGAGAAGCCACCAAGAAAAGTCAGTCGCTTTGAGCATGAAGACGAGGATGATGATGATGAACCCATCATTTTTGGTCAACTCGGCATCAGACAGCCTATACTTTCCCCCGAATCGACCGAGGTTGCATTGTTCAACCCCGAGCACAAACATATCCGAGATCGCATACACTCTTCGCATCAATTCCGACCACCTTCGGAATTCCCAATGCCGCAGCAATCCTTCTTCGAGTGCAGGACAGCGTCTCAGTGGACATGGGGCGAAGACGACGACTTGAAAGCCCACGTGAGGAAGTATTCCTACAATTGGTCGCTCATTTCCAGTCTTTTGACTAGCAAGTCACTGTTCACATCCGGTGCAGAAAGACGTACTCCTTGGGAGTGCTTCGAGCGGTGGATCAACCTAGAAGGCTTGCCTGCGGATATGCAGAAGACTCACTATTTCAGAACCTACACCAACCGCATTGACCAAGCTAATAGAGTTGTCATGGTTCAGGCAGCTCAAGCTCCTCAACAACCGAACGCCAATGGCCAAGTCCCACCGCCTCCTAGAAGACGTCCCACCACGAGTGTACGTGTTGAGCGTCGCCGAAACCAAAAGCACCTCACTCTTGTTGATGCAATGAGGAAGCTTGCAAAGAAGCGTGAAACTAGTATTCAGAAGCAGCAACACGCCGCTGGGCTCGCTGCCATGCGCAAAGCCAATGAAGTACCACAACCTCGAGGCCCCCTCCATACACCCCAAGATTTCAGTCGGTTGAAGCATGAACGCGAAGAGCAAATGAGAGATCGCATGGTCCAGATGCAGCAGAGGCAGGAGGCAAGTCGAAGGGTAAGTCATCTTTTTAACACGTTTAATTTTATATCTTTGTACAAATAACTAATAAGTCTCTAGGCGGCCCTTCTTCAGCAAAGAAATGCTGCTCAGATTCCTCAACAAGGACCTGGACTTCAACCTGGACTTCCCAATGGCGTTCCGCAACAACAACAACAAAGGATGCCTCCCGCCGGTGGACCGTTACCTCCAAGTGGAATCGCTAATGCTAATGGCCAAAATCTCGCAGTGCCTGGACAGAACAGAGCTCGTCAAATGCCGCCTCAAATGCCCAATGCCTCCATGCAAAATGGACTGCGCCCTCCTCAGATGCCTATGAACGGTGTGCCGTCCGTCCCAATGCATGGAATACAAGGCCAGCTTCCGCTTCCTAATCCTGCCTTGGACGTAGGACTCGTCGCTCGTGCTCAAAATATATCTGAACAACAACGTCAAGCTATTCGAATGCAACAACAAGGCCAAATTTCAGGTCAATCTCCTCAAATGCACAACTCCCCTCCACGAATGAATGGAATGCCACAGCCTGGATTCCAGATTCCAAACAACATGATGCCACCATTCAACCCCAATCCAAATGGTGTTGGAACACCTCCGACAAACAACATGATCAACCCTGCAGGACAAGGACAGGCTGGATCTCCACGAATGGGACAAGCTCCTAATGGTGGTAATGGTGTTTCTCATGTGAAAATCCTGGAGCAGAATCTCCAAGCAAAATATCCAAGTGCTACACCCGAACAGATTAGGACCATGATTCAAGACCATTTGTCAAAGCAGGTTCAAGCCCACCAAGCTCAACAACAGAGACAGGGTTTGGCTCAAAGTGCCATGAATGCTGCTGCTGGAGGAAGTGGAATGATGGGAATGAATCCTGGACAGCAGACACCTCAGTCGTATGCACAGATGTTAAGACAACAGCAAGAACTTCAGCAAAAACAGTCACAGGCTCAACAGCAGCAACCGCAACAACCCCAACAGCAGATTCAACAGGGCCAACAAGGCAATGCTTCCATCCAAGGACAAACTCAAGGACAAAATCAAGCACAACCCCTGGCAAGTGGACAAGCCAGCGGTACTGGGCCTGGGCATGCGCATAGGGCAAGCTCTGGAAGTGTACAGAGTGGAGGCAAGTGATGAGGATTATGTTAGGGCTTGTGATGAGTATGGGTATTTGTATGGGTTTTGGTATGGGTATGGTCTAGCTGGGAAATCCCCAGCTGGTTTGTTTGGTATACATAATAAATTACTGGCTTTGCAAAATGCAATAGCAGGTCGCCCCTCTTAGTAGGCTGCGACAGAAAATGATAATGAATATCATTGAACAAGTACAATTCTGATCTGTAAAATAACGGAAACGTTTTAATGTGATCTTGATGTCTCTGAATAGTCTTTTACTAGTTTCAATATCGAGTTGTGCTTGCCACTATTTGAATTGTTGGTGCCTTAAGAATATGTCAGGCAGACGACCCTTGCCTTGGCACTATCAATGAATGTTGTTTCGTCCCTAATTGTTTCCTCCAACCAGCAACATCAACTTTGAGTAACTAACCAACAAACATCACAACAAAATGTCGCGTTTGCAAGACGACCCAAAACCAGGGTCCTCAACTGCCAAAATAGCCATGAAAGGCTTCTCCTTCTCCTCCAAACCCAATTCCAACTCCAGCACCATCAAATCCAAACCCGCCCCTCCATCCTCCCTAGGTAAGCGTCCCCGAGCAAACTTCGCGCACGACGACGACGACAGCGATTCCGACCATGATTCGTACAGTCGACACGGCAAACACGAATCCGTCACCGGATTTGGTGAGAACGGTGCGATCAAGCGCGATGAGAGGAAGGCACAGGGACCGCTGGTGATCCCAAAGCTGGAGAATCGTGATTGGAGGGGTCCGAAGAGGAGTAAGAATCTTTTGCCGCCGGAGGTGCAGGCTGCGCAGGAGGCGGCGGAGAGGGAGAAGAAGGAGAGGGAGAATGGGGTTGTGAGGGTGGAAAATGAGGAGGAGCCGAAGGGTGATGCGGAGATTGCTTGGGGGTTGACGCTTACGAAGAGGGAGAAGGTTGCTGAGGACGATGCTGTGGATGGGGGTGAAGCTAGGGAGGGTGTGAATGGAATTGGAAAAGGTGCCGGTGCTGCGAAAGTTGTGTCAGACGAAGAGAAGAAGGTGGAGGAAAAGAAAACAATCGAACAGGAGGCTCTGGAAGCTTTAATGGGAACGAGAAAAGATAATGGACCCGATTTAGTCATCCCCGTGGCAGGCGAAACGGAAGAATATACCGGCCCCGTATCGGAAACAGATGCGTACAAACGTGCCATAGCCATGGCACCGAACGTCTCAACACTCGAAGACTACGAACGGGTCCCCGTTGAAGATTTCGGCGCCGCCTTATTGAGAGGAATGGGCTGGAAGGGCGAAAAGAGAGGGGAAGTGCGAGAGGTCAAACGAAGACAAAATCTATTAGGTTTGGGAGCGAAAGAATTGAAAGATGCGGAGGAATTGGGGGCGTGGGTGCAGAAGAGTGATACGAAGAGGTTGAACCAGAACCCGAGAGGCGGTGGGTCGTATGGTGGGGGTGGTGAGAGGAGACCGAAGGTGTCGGAGTATAAGAGGGAGAAGGAGAGGAGGGAGGAGAGGAGGGAGGAGAGGGGTGGTGGGAGTTATAGGCAAGAGAGAGAGAGGGAGAGGGAGAGGGACAGAGAAAGGGAAAGAGATCGTGATCGTGATCGTGATGGGGGGAGGGAGAGGGGGAGTCATAGGTATAGAGAGAGAGATGATCATAGGAGGAGGTAGGATATTACGTCGTCTGATCGTAGTGCACGGAAGTCGACTTGTAGCTTATAGAAAATAGTATTTGGGATCTGGAAGTTTATGCCACCTACTTTTTCTTTCTAGTGTGTTCTCCCTTTTGTTTCTTTCTTTCTCTGTGAGTGAGATAAACTCTAGCTACTGGCTAGGACTTGGAGTATACTTTACATGGGAGAAATTTTGCTTCTCGATAAGTGGCAGCCGCCAGTCGGTTTGTCTTGAGGTCATGCAACTTTGTCTTTCAAATTCTCGCCTCACATATAGCTCAAAATAACACAACAATACATTATCAAAAATAACAGACAAATGGGGAGGGAATTCTCAAGAAGAAACAATAGAGGTTAATGTAGACTAAGATGAAGAAGTGAATATTTCAAGCTAAAGAATGATTCACATGGATATTTCCTCCACATGGTAAGCTGCTGTCAATCTCATCTAGAACTTCTCCAACAAACGACTCTATACACAGAACGACAACCAACTTACGACATAATCTCCAGTATGAATGCTTCGCACCACCCCGCTCCCATGAATAAGGTCTTGACGCTTCCGTTCCGACCATCGAAACGTCCTCGATCCCCCTCTCCCTCTTTGTCAGAAGAAGATGGACGACTTGCCAAACGCCTTCGTAAAATCAAGCTGGACGATATCCATGTCAGTGCTGACATGGTAACATCTCGTCCTATCATCAAGCACACGCAATTCCCATCTTCACATGTTCAGGACGACTCTGCACCTCCAAAGGGTCTTTTCGAAAAGCTCAACATCCTTGACTCCAGTCCTCCCTCTCTCTCGTCCACGCAGCAACCAGAAACCAAAAGAACCGCATTGATCCTCTTTCCCTTCTCCTTTGAATTCTCCAGCAAAATTGAACTCCATAAACTCAGCTACCCAGCCATGCTCCACCCCAAATGCAAACGCCAAGGTCTACCCATCCACAAACAATTCATAACCCCGAACGACTTTGCACGTCATCTTGATCAACAACATCCCGATATCAAGTTTGCCATGAAAGATTATCATGAGGCGTGGCATTTTGCGATCGAGTTGGCGAGGAACAATCTTGATTTCAGCTTTGTGAGACCGGTGCATGGGGGAGAGATCGAGGAGGAGATGGGGATGGTTCATCGTTTGGTAAGTTTCTTTTGATGCTGTTTTGTTTAGCTGATAGTTTGGTGTGATTGTTTGGTAGATGGGTAACTGAGGCGTGGAATTTCCCTGTTAATCTTCTCCATATGAGCCAGAACAACAATTTGAAAGTATTCTTAGTCTCTTTCAGAACCCAAGACTTGTGCTTCTGCCTGATTATCACAAGTTCTCTGCGCCTCTCCCGCCTCCTCACGGGGTCTTTTGATACTCGGATCAGTGTGCAAGTCGACGACTTGGGAGATCCTGTTATCCTGACGAGCTGGAGTAGTCTTTGCTGGAACTGCTGACCTAGGCTTTGGCGTTGTAATCTTGCTTGACCCATACTTTTGTGGAAAGAACCCATTGTACGCAGGATCGGATGGTACAGAAGTACCCAAGCCCAGGAGAAACTCTTTCGTGCCTTTGATACCTCGCTCTTCCCACTGATCGTGGCAAACGATAGAACAAGTTCCCCAAACCGAATTAGGTCTGTGATTTGCAATTTCATCTCCGCACTCTTGAAGGACGACGTCGGTTCGTGAAGCCCAACAGAAGGCACTAACGAGTGCTTTGTACGCACTGTTGATTGCTATTGTCTGGTTACTTGTTCGTGTGCTTGCACCCTCGTAGGCTTCTCTGACGGCGTATGCATCAATGAGTATTGACTTTGCAACACCAAAAACCAGGAGGGCGTAGAAGCATGCTAATTGTGGCTGACCGGTAAGCTTTCCTCGGCCTGCACACATCGTCTCTATGCTAGCAAGGAATGTTTCCATGTCGTCCTTGATATCAACTAGAATCAAGTTGTTCGCGGTAGGGTCTCCGGATGGTAAGAACGGAGCCGTTCCAACCATGTTCCCGGATGCAATATGACTGCAAAGTCTTTCGAGGAGGTATATTTCAACGGATTGGCGAAGCAGACGCTTTGCTTGGTTGAAGATGTCCCACGAGTCCTGAATTTGTTAGCGATTACTTTTAAGTGGTAGCAAATACTTACTTTATCCGCGTCTGCGAGGCCGTTTCCCATGCGGATGAGACGAAATAAATTGTATCTCGTGGGATTGAGATATGTCGGGTCCATA
>JBAMDN010000249.1:0-13654 GCA_037074945.1 Tetracladium marchalianum
ACAGCCGGACTGTTTTGTCGTTAGACCTAGATATAATATACTTGCTGTCGGGTGAGAAGGTAACTAAAGTAATAACGCCCGAATAGCCCTTAAGTCTCTGTAGTTCGGCGCCTGTTCTTATATCCTAGAGTAGGACTGTCTTATCGCTAGACCCAGACACGACTTACTTGCTATTAGGCGAGAAGGCGACTGAAGTGACAACGCCTAAATAGCTCTTGAGCCTCTGTAGTTCGGTGCCTGTTATTACATCCCAGAGCCGGACTATACCGTCGTAGGATCCAGACACGACCTGCTTGCTATTAGGCGAGAAAGCGACTGAAGTAATAATACTTGTATAGCCCTTGAGCCCCTGTAGTTCGGCGCCTATTACTATATCCCAGAGCCGGACTGTCCTGTCGCCAGATCTAGATGTAATATACTTGCCGTCGGGTGAGAAGGTAACTAAAGTAATAATACTTGTATTACCCTCGAGTGTTTATAGCTCATTATATATTATTATATTCTAGAGCCGGACTGTCTTATCCCTAGATCTAGATGTAATATACTTGCCGTCGGGTGAGAAGGCAACTAAAGTGACAACGCCCGAATAGCCCTCGAGTATCTGTAGTTTAGTGCCTATTACTACATCCCAGAGCCGGACTGTCTTGTCGTAAGATCCAGACACGACCTACTTGCCGTCGGGTGAGAAGGCAACTGAGCTAACCTAACTAGTATGGCCCTCGAGCCTCTGTAGTTCGGCGCCTGTTATTACATCCTAGAGCCAGACTGTATTGTCAGACCCAGACGCGACCTGCTTGCCGTTGCGCGAGAAGGCGACTGAATTAACAACGTCCGAATGGCCCTCGAGCCTCTGTAGTTTAGCGCCTGTTATTATATCCCAGAGCCGGACTGTTTTGTCGTTAGACCTAGATGTAATATACTTGCCGTCGGGTGAGAAGGTAACTAAATTAATATTATCCTAATAGCCCTCGAGCGTCTGTAGCGCGGCGCCTATTACCGTATCCTAGAGCCGGACTATCCTATCGCCAGATCCAGACACGACTTACTTGCCGTTCGGGGAGAAGGTAACTAAACTAACCTAACTAGTATAGCCCTCGAGCCTTTATAGTTTAGTGCCTGTTACTATATCCTAGAGCCGGACTATCTTATCGTTAGACCTAGACACGACCTACTTACCGTCGGGTGAGAAGGTAACTAAGTTAACCTAACTAGTATAGCCCTCGAGCCTCTGTAGTTCGGCGCCTGTTACTGTATCCTAGAGCCGGACTGTCTTATCATTAGACCCAGACGCGATATACTTGCTATTACGCGAGAAGGCGACTGAATTAACAACGTCCGAATAGCCCTTAAGCGTCTGTAATACCGCGCTCTAGTATACTTACACTTTCGGTTTTAATTAGATCTAATCTGGGATATATTGCTCGAAGTTCCTTCGAATAGTGCTATTTCCTGGCGCAAAGACAAGAGCAGAGTAATATATTTGTAAAGGTGCCTGTTCAATCGCCGATCGATTATATAACACAAATCGCTTTATATCATGAACAAACGTATGCCAATTAGGGTATTTCGTAGCCTTAAGGTAAGTTAGAGCTTTTAAAAAAACAAAAAAAAACAGATAAGTTAGCTTACTAAAATATACGCCTCTAAGGATAATATTACTTAGATCCCTTCTAAGATCTTGCCTATCTACCCAAGTACCTTAAGCCAGTGTAATAAATAAGCTTGTAAAAATCGGTAGGCTTCCTCGCCATCAGAAGCCTGAGTTTCACTCTTTTACAGATACTAGACCTAGTAAAGGCATATATAGTAAACTTCTGGCGGAATACATTCCTACAGATAACTACTCTTAACTTAGCTAGCTTAAATCCCAGGAGTATATATGTTATAAATATCCTTCTTAAGTACCTAAGACATTAGCTGTATATAATAAGTAGCTAACCGCTAGTATACCTCTTTCTTATCTACCTAGTAATCCCTACATCGGTCTTTACTAAGGAGGAAGTCGCGAAATAAAGGGTGATAGAGGCGGAGTAGGCGAGTCAGGTCGTTTAAGATATTAACAATTACATGCAGGTTATTAAATATTAAATTAATGTCGTTTCTAGAGACCTAGAAAAGGGTACTTAACGTAGAGGGAGAAAGAGGTGAGAGTAATACCGCTATACTTCTAAGTATATACTTTAGTATATCGCACGTCTCTGCTTTCTCTTTATCCGAATAGTCCGAGGAGATCGAGTGCTTAAGGACAGTAAGGTAGAGTTCGTTAAGGTACTTCTCTAGTATAGTAAGAGTATTACTACTACCCTTAAGGATTGTGTCTAGTCTCGTAGGTATAAATCGCCTTCCCTTATAGATAAACCGACACGTCGTTAACGCCTATATAAAGAGCCTACTAGCATGTTTAACTAGCTATCTTAGAACTTCCCCGCCTAGCTAGCTAGCTTTAATATTTAACTCTTGCCGAATTATTCCTAGATAGTGTTCGAAGAAAAGAGAGATATTATAATTAATAATTACTAGCTCTATGTCGTGGAGTACGAAGTCCTGGTGTTCGGCTTGTAGGATAGCTCGTATGCCGTGTCGAATTAGAACTTTAGGTCTACTCGTTAAAAAGACTCGAAGTCGTACCGTCGTTAATAATCGAGCTTTAGCTAGAAGCTATAGAATTATACGAACGTGGCCTTCGTTATTATACTTATCAAGGGTATTAATAATAAGTAGATAGGAAGATAGAGATATAGGATTGTCTAACTTTAC
Source organism: Tetracladium marchalianum (assembly GCA_037074945.1). NCBI lineage: Eukaryota > Fungi > Ascomycota > Leotiomycetes > Helotiales > Tetracladium > Tetracladium marchalianum. Next base: position 2,758 of record JBAMDN010000249.1, read on the forward strand.
TAACTTTAACGGATAGAGGACAAGCTCGCGCTACTAATCTAATAAAGATAAATTCGTAATATTACTCCGCCCCCTTATAGTATCGTAGATATGTGCTTATAGAGACGGCATAGTATCTACGAGCTATACGGTAAGACTTGTAAAGAGCTTGCCGGCATGGCTTACGTCTCCGCCACCCTCAGAGAAGAAGAAGCTAGCTCTAAGACGCTTCTGCTTACTATATCTACGGGCGACAGTACGGGAGATTATTAACTTTCCCGTTCTAGCTAGGCCGCTTAGCCAGAAAATACACCTCTTATTATGTCTATCCTTTTTATTAGTCTAGTCATATATCTCTTGTAGAAGGTCGACCCGTGTATTAGGAAGGCACGCAGGTTCGGCTTGGCGGTCGTAGGAATTAAAGGGCGCATTTATTACAAAAGGGAGCCGGTTGAGTGGGTCTTCTTGGCCTGTCGCGTGTTAGTTTATAATAAGATTCTAGGCTCGAAACTGCAACGAACTCCTGAGATTTGCTTCTTCATGATTTGATTGGGCTGCTGCTCGGCCAAATTTAACTACGGAGGAGAATATCAGCTCATGATCAATTATTAGGACGAGGAGCACACGAGAAAGCAATAGCTGGTTGTTGATTCATGAGACTAAAGTTCCGTCATTTTCATTTGCGTAAGAGAAGATTACAAACTTAAATCTCGTCTACATACGATTATTCCTGGCATCTTCCTCCGCCTATCTTAGGGAGATTTTAGGAGACGCCTCCTCTGCCATGAATTCCAGCTGCAGAGTAATTTTTTTGTAGTCGGGATCCCGACTCGAGGAAAACTTCACTATGCTGTGGTGATCACCCGCCATAGGAATTAGTTCTGAGTTATCCTGGCCAGGAATAACTACGGAGAGCTTGGATACAACTATTCTACTTGGACCAACAGGCATTGGTGTCTCTCGGGTCTCGTACTGCAAAGACAGTTTTGAAACGGCGATTGATAGGTAGGTAATCTTCAAGTTATTTTTGAAGTGTCTCGGAACTTTTATCCAGGATATCGAGAAGCCGCCGGTTGGTCTTGACAAATATCGAGGCCACATTCGAGAGGATTTAGCCAAGGGCAACACCTTCGCCTCCGACATATAGTGTGCCCATGAAAATGATACTATACGTAGAAAGAGCAAGTGCTCGCCACTCAGAGCGGTGATCGACAGTGGCTGAGTTGGATTAGATGAGTGCCTTGAACTTCCGATTAGCAATAGTACAAATAATACGGGAAGGCCAAACGCACACTCTTCACCACAATGCCTCCAAGACTATGAGCTACGAAGATTATAGGCCGCTGTTGAGTCTAGAATCGAGTTAGCGGCGCGCCTCTTACATTAGGTGCAGGAGTTTTGTAGCGAGAGCAATATTAGGCGAGGAAATAGATCTAACTTTATCTTTTCGTCGAAACGCAGTCAGATCGCTAACGAGCAATCCCGTAATCTCATACAGAAACATAGCAGATATCTCCTCTTTACGACTGTAAAGCCGAGCATCGTATCCCCAGCCAAGAATACGTGCATTTGGGATAGAGCTCGGGAGCATTTCATCGGCCTTCAGCCAGTTCACTTCGTTCTTTATCCATGTCTTCTCGCGATAACCACCAAGACCATGAACGGCTATTATACTACACCGTTGTCAGTAAGCGTCTTTAAATTCCGATGTTGTAAACTTACTCCACAATAGGATTTACTCCCTTAACCCAAACTTCGAGTCCAAAAGGATTTTCATCTGTATTATCGTTAACGTCCTCCACAGCCTGATCGTTTAAAGCGGATCCACTGTCGTCTTCTAAAGGACGTGCGCCGGTGCCGTCAGATCGTCTGCTACCTTCTGTTTTTCCAAACGTTCGGCGAACAAATTTCCGCATGTTGGCGGCCAGTAGGTTCGAGCTTGTTGTGCTATATGTCGGAACACCACGTCGTTAAACGATGAAGTGAACGTGGAAATCGAAATACGCGCGGGCGGTTGCGCATAGATATTAGCCGCACTTCAGAGTTCGAGGGGTGTGGAGGTACAGGATTATTGTCAGACATCTCAGGTTAGAGACCGAATGGCGAGAACCAATCGGCCTGCTTTCCTGGTACTCGGCGGCTACAACCATTGGCACAACCAATGGGACCCCCATCAACGCGGAAAAAATCATATTGAATAAGTTAACTTACGACGATTCCGGGCTTTCGATATCAAGTAGCGTGAGTTTCACTAACTTACTGGGGCAATGCAGCAAACGCTTAAAGGTCACGCGGATGAGGTACATGCACTTGCCTTCTCCCCTAACAGCCAGCTTATCGTGTCTGGATCACATGATCAACGGTACGGCCCTGACAGCCAGCTTGTTCTGGCACAGTGAGATACTGTTGCCCTTTGGCTTTTTTCTTTCTCGAGGGTCGCCCATGCTCACGATGATAAAGGGTAGACAGAGAAACTCCCTTGCGTTTTGATCTGGTATTGTACGTTTGACGCTCTCCTGGCGCGAGTGCCGCCTTTTGCAACGTCTTGACTGGGCGTGATTGTTCATGAAGCATCTATAAAGTTACCTTGTTATATATGCAGGCACGGATCTGGAGATGGGATGGGATGGAATTAGGATGGTTGGATGAGAACGCGTATCGCAACTGCTCTGGAAGCTTCTAGAAGAGACACGACTGCGCCACATCTCACGTGCATTTTTGTTAAACTCCGCTACAGCAACTTTTAGCGAGTATTACTGTAAAACTTAGCATTGTAAATACACGCTACTTTTTCGCTTATTAAGAGCCGTGGCGATTATGCCTCTCACTTTTTCCGGATAAATTCGGTATCGATGATTTTCGCTCCCTATGACTTTTAGAACTTATTAGCATTATTATTTTTAAATAGAAGATTCTTTCTTTCGTCCCGAAATCTTATAGTAAGCTAATATTTAAGTTAGTATAGGTAAGAACAGATTAAGTGAATTCCAACGCCGCCGACCGAACGATCAACAGAATCGCCACAATTGTGATATATCCCTATTAGATCTTACAAATTCGTAAAAAAATAGGTAAGGAATAATTAGGAACTAACTATAATTCACACATATATAATATTGATTTTTCCGACCTAAAGATTGTGAAGTATTTTTGTTGGAATAACACTCCAGATGAATCGTTAGCTGTAAATAGTATTCAGTGGTCAGTGGTCAGATACTGTACAGTATCGGAGTGGTAGTACGCTTAGTTACGCTTTAGTAGTGAGTAGTAGCTGAACAGAGACAGCTATCACGTGACTTACCCCCTTTTAAGTGTATATAACCACCTTCCAGGCCACTAATAAACTGGTTCTTTAGACATTATCAAACCAGGAATATAATAGTATATCTTGGACCGTAGTGTCTCCCTTTGGCCTCAAGTGAATCACTTGTATACGTATTATTCTACCAACAATTTTCGTTACGCAGGTTTTTTCGGCACACAGGGATGGACGTTATACTTCTAATTATAAAAAGAATTCTGTTTATTATAGTTAAGTTAAAAAGGAAATTATATAGAAAAGTTTAGAATCTTTACGATTTAATTAGTCTGTCTCGGCACATAGGGAGTCTCGCTACTCTGGATTTATGAAGAGGGGAAACACTAACATGTGATTGAAATTGTCTATTTACTGACTCTCGGCTATGCCTTTGCGTCTGTTTACTATTATTTGATTAATTCGCCTAAGGGTTTTCCCACTAATTTTTGTATTTATAATTATTAATAACTTAAATAGTGATAAATCTATTAAGAATTTTAAAATATACCGGCGAGTCGCCGCCTATATATAAAATCTCTATTTCGATAATGTTTTTCCCCTACTAAAGAACTAACTTCTCTCGCTTTATAAAAGTACTACTAATAATACTAATAGTACCCGTAATAATAACCAGGATCTAAATCACGCTTATAGTATCTATAATAGCTTTTATCGCTAACTTCTGTATATTTAGATTATCACTATTAAGAATTATAGACTTTACACCGGTAAGAGCGTCTCTAAGCTCCTCGGCACTAAAACCTCGTCCTACTAGAGTCTCCCTTAACTTTAAAAACCTTACGTTCTAGAAAATAATATTTACGAGAGAGAGTACGATAGTAGCGCTTCCGATTTACGAAACGTTTATAACGCCGGTTATACCGAATATCTCCTCTGGCTTAACCTTTACAATAGCCACTAAGTAAGTAACTTATAATATAAGACTAGCTCCGATCGCTACTAGGACTTCGAAGCCGTATATTACGACCGTTTTAGTGTTAGTATTAACGGTACGTATAAGGGCTCCTCTAATAGCTATAAAGACACTAGTAATAATATAGATAGGTATATACCGTCTAAGTACTAGAAGTAGACTACCTACAAGTATAACGAAAGATATTATAATATAGATAAAGGGTAGAAGGCGGACTACTACTTTAATCGCTAAGTTACCTCTCGTAAATTAGAAAAAGAGAGGGATATAATAAATAATAATAAATACTACTACTAATACGGCGGCGTAGGCGATATAGAGAAGGACGATAGTTCTGCTCTTTAGTATCTAAACCGGGAATAGTCGTCTTTTAGTAGTCGTGAAGATATAGTAAATTTATTAAAAGATATAGGTAAAAAGAAAGACTCCGAAGACGACCTAGAGAGAAATTAGTCTAGTAAACTTCTATTTCTAGGTAGATCCCGAGAAGGTATATACGACCTAGAAGAGGGTCTAAGTACTAGTATTAAGGAAGACTCTAACCTAATCTATCTGCTTTAACTTTATAGGACCAGAGACGTCGGGTCTGCCGTTATATTTTAGAAAGAGGAAGATATAGACTAGTACGACTAAAGCGGCTAATAGAAGGTTAATATAGAAGGCCTATCTCTATATAACATTACTTTCGGCGAAGCCTCCGCCGATGACGGGCCCGAGGATTACCCCTGTTCCCTAGTATAAACTAATTACTATATTATAGATAGGACGTTCTTTTATACTTATAAAGATAGAGTTATATGTCAAGGCACTTGAAAAAAGTTAGACACGTGTCGCGATAAGCTAGAGAAGGAATATAATCTCACCCGAGATATATACCTACACTACCTGAACTAGTAATGACTCTACCGACAATCATAGCATTTATAGTAGGTACTATACTATAAACCGCACTACCGATCTTAAAGAGGAGAACACTACTAATCATAAGGTATTTAATCTTAAAGAGAGTATAACACTATCCGATTATTAGAATCGTAGCGACAGATCCTATAGGAAATCTAATACCGACCTAAGCTAACTTTTCGATTTCTCCTAGGGATACGAGAATAGGCCCTTATATATCGGTAGTAATTATAGTATCTAGTCCTAGAAGTATATAATTAACTTAGAAAACATTAACTATTTTTATAGAACTTACTATAGAGGAGAGATCCTAGAAAGAGACTAACACAGACTAACGCCTACGCCTATCTACTAATTAGTCTTTTAAATCTTCTAGTTTTCTCTTTAGTAGTATTAAGATTAAGAATTAAGATTTTATCGATATCGATCGATAGCTGTTAAGGGGTTATTCTTCCGGTGGTGTCCTTAGCGATTTTAGCTTACTTAACTTTTAGAGCTATCTTTTCTATACGCGATAAACGATTTAAATAATAGACTAAAAACTTATAAAAGGATGTTAGAGATATTAACAAGTGAGGCTTAGGAGGCTATAGCGAAGTAAACTATAGAAGTAATAAGAAAAAGAAGAGGGTCTATAGAGGTTAAAATAGAAAACGAAAAGTAAGAGCAAGTAGCTAGCGTAAGGAGCTAAGTACAGGTGAATGCCTAAGATATCTATTCCTTGGCGAGAACCCAAGTCCCTAATAAAACCGCTACCATAAAAAATTAATTACTCGGTACGCTAATTCTATAAATCTAGAGAGCTGACGACATTATCTTACGCTTAAATTATGGGAACATTATACAACGGTAAATTCTTCGGCTCCTACGACAAACTAGTGGGGCTGTTCCTAGCATGTCATCCCTGTTTCTGCACCCTGGCACTACACCCTGGCACTGCACCCTGGCACTGCACCCTGGCACTGCACCCTAGCACTGCACCCTGGCTCTGCACCCTTGCTTTGCTTATAGCCGTTGTTCTAACGTATTTCCTATATTTCCGTCGAGTTCTAGAAAGCCGGGATACCGTAGTAAAGGTAAAGGTTTCTAGACTTAGTAGAAAAGGAAATTTTAACTATTGGCTATTGTGACGGGGACGTAAGGAGATGGTATTATCTGGTTATTTTTCGTTGTTTTTTTACATAGGTTTCATAGCTTTCGCATAGTCTTGGCAGATCCGTCGAAGGTCACGTGATCTTCGACGGGCTTATATAAAAGTCTTTTAGTATCTTTATATAGAAAAAACGCGCTCCTTTCTACTCTAAAGTATAACTCTTTAAATATAATCGTAGTTACGAAGAGAGGGCGTTAGTAGAATCCTGTTTTTTAGTTATCGTCGTATAATACTAGTTACTCCGGTGTAAGAGTATTATTTAACTAGACTTTTAGATATTTATTTTAGATACTTTTATATTAGTAACCTACGTAAGGAATAAATTATTATATTTTAAATATCTTCTTTCGTAATTAAGGCCTACCGAGTATTAGGGAAGAAATAAGGGAAAGAGAAGGGGGTATTAAGGACTACCTAACTTTTACTAAGAACGGGAAGAATAAGGGAGCTAGGTTAGGCCTTCGTAAAAATAAGATTACGAGGGAATGTTAGACATCGGAGGAGAGCTTAGAAGAGTAGGAGGAAGTATTAAGATAGAATAAAAGGTATATCGAAGAACGAAAAAGGTAGACCCGGTAGGGTAGTCCGCTAGGGATCCTCTGTTCTTTAGATCGTAGGGTTATTAGTTCTAGCGACTACCTTCCTAGGTATATCCTTATTTATCGCGGTCGTGATATAAATATTAGGCTCGCTCGCCGGGTATTAAGGGATAGGACTAGATATACGAAATATAGTAAAGGGGGGATTAAAATTTTTCTTATTAGGGGCGCTTTAGAATAAGGATTACTAACGGAAATAAAAGAGAGGGGACTACCCGAAGAAAAGAAGGAGGGAAAGTAAGATAGAAGGAAAAGAGAGAGAAATAGAAGGGCGAAAACACTACTACCGGAGTATCTTAAGTAAAATACTACTATAATTCCTAATAATCGCGTTAAGACTAGGAAGCCCCGTAGACGGAAACTACTCGGCTTAAATATAAGAGATATTAGAGAGCTTTACTAAGAATACCTTTACGTAATATCGAGAACTAGTTATAGAAGTACTACCCTTAGAGACGGAATCCGGACCTAATTCTATTACCGGACTTAGACCTAACGACTAAGAGGAATTACACGAAATAGAGATCACTAACTAAGTATAAACCTCTCGAATCGTGACCGACACGAGCTAGGAAGATTATCTAAAGAGTAGTCTCCGTAATAAGAAGCTAGAAAGATTATTTACTATAGCCCTCCCTTTCTGGCAAGCTATACTATTACCTACCCCGGACGCGAGTCGGTACTTTACCGGAGAGAATATCACCGACTTCCTTAAGGACTAGGACTTTACCTACGAAAACTATTAAGTCGACAGTCGACTTAAATATAAGGCTATCCTCTAATACGTTATACCCGTCCTTAGACAAGATATTAAGGTACTCCTATCGTATAATTATAGTTTTAGGGAATATAACGAAGAAGCCTTTTATAAAGAGCTAAAAAGAACCTACCGAAGGAATAACTTCCCGCGCTTATAAGAGACCCGACCTTACCTCTAAGCTACTATTAATTCGCGAAAGGATAGTAGTTTAGATACTAAGACGTTTATAACCCGGTTTAAAACTACGAGTAACCTATAAGTAGCGAATAGGACACTAGACACCGTTACCTAGGTATCGATGTTTCTTACCGGACTGCCTAAATATTTTAGTAGTAAAGTCTTTACATATACGGTTCCTAGAGGAAAGAAGCTAAGCGATGTCGATTTTAAGAAAGTCTATAAGATCTGTGAAAGCTTCCTTAAAGTAGAAGAGGATTTCGATAATATAGTAGTAGAAAATAACCCTAAGGAAATCGAAGTAAAGAAGGAGTACCTAGCCAAGGTAATTAAGCGTACTACTCCCGGGCTTACTCTAAACTATAACGACGATAAGCCTATCCCCGGATTCCTTAAGGAATAAAGTAAAATAGCTAACTAACGATATATCTAGAGCTTAAAGTAAGTAATATCCTCTTTATCCTTACCCCCTAACGTAGAGAATAACTTAGTTATATAGCTTAAATATATATTAATCTAGTTTACCGACCTATATAACGCCGTAGGGAGGATCGAAGTAATAGCCTAAAATAGTAAACGAACCTTTAATACCTCTCTAGCGTAGATCCGTAGTAAAGCAGGGACTAGGTATTCTAAGTAAGACTATAGATATATAGGGTATTCTTAATAAGAGCCTAGGTATAATAGTTACGCTATAGAGGGATATACGGGCTAGTTTAGGAGCGGACTAGGCTATTATTTCTATTACGAGAAGGATATAAATAGAAACCCGTGGTTATAACCTTATCGGCACTCCTTCTAATATCTAATCCGAAGCGAGTAGATTCGGGAGGGTTTAATCTACTAAGTAGACGAGAGAGGAATAGTCTATACTACTAGCCTAAAGGAAATCGTACCCCCTAGGGAATCTAGGTAGTTTCTCGTAAGAGATAAGCTAATATCTACGTAGATTCGGCTTAAACTAGATAGGACTAGGTAGTCTACCGACCCTAAGGAGCGGAAAGCTATTAGGGTAAAAGAATAACAGGGACCGAATAAAAGCCTAGAAAGGGGGAAAATAGCCTTATTAGATACGAACGTTACTATACTCTATAGGAGTAGGATCTAGGAAGAAAATAAGCCGTTAGCTCGAGCCTAGAATAGAATAGCGGCTAATCTAGGAAAACTCTATCTTAAAGAAAGAGATATATTAGCTAGAAAATACTACTCTTTACTAGAAGTAAAGAGCCTCTCGTAAGATAGAAGTTAATATTACTAAGGTTAACGCTACTAGGATTAAAAAGAGAAAGCCTCCGCCGGATACTAGGGAAAAGCTAAGATAATAATAACGAATTAAAAGAGGAATAGTAGGACGACGGGAAAAAGGGTTTAAGGAAGTAAGTATATAGGAAATAGAAGATAACGAGGAAATAAGAGAGGCGGAGCTAGAGAGGGAAGAGGAGCTTATATATAAAGTAGAGAAAGAAGAATTAATAATACTAAGGAGAAAAACCGCTAAGGCTAATCTAACCTATCGAAGAGAGAATAAAATTATAACTTAGTACTACGACACTCTAAATCCGATAGCTACCGTATTAGTAGAGTAGGACCGTACCGTAAGGCTATTTATAGCTACTATTAAGCTTAGAAGATCACTCGAAGGGAGAATATTATAAGGAATCTCTAATACGAAAGAGAGGATAACTACCTCTTCTTAATTAATAGTAGGTAGCTAGGGCATTACCCTGTCCGTAAATACGACCGCTATTAAAAGCGAAATAGAAACTTATAATACTCTTATCGACTAGGAGGTCGACGATATAGTCAACCGAGGAGATATTATCCCTCCTCTACGTATAGTAGTAACCTTTTATAATATATCTAGTCGTCAAGAAATACTTATAGCGCTTCTAGACTTAGGAGTATAATACTATATTATGTCGGTAGAGTTAGCGAAGAGGCTAATAGTAACCGTCCGGACTTCTAGTACCCTATCGCTATTAATAGTATCCGGCGCGTTAGCCGCCTTAAGCGGCTTCGCTAATATTCGTATATCTGTACGAGAGAGCCTTAGGGTAACTCTTCCCTTTATACTCCTAAGAAATATACCGAAGGTTCTACTTAAGGCCCCTTTCCTAGTAAGAATAAGAGCTTAATTTACCTATAGAGAGAATAGTTAGTAGAAAGTTATACTCTCTGACCCTATAGATAAAGATAATACCTATAAGGCGGTAGTAGTACTAGAGTTAAAAGACCCTAGGGACTACTATCGAAAGAAATACCCTTCTTTAAAAAACTAGAGGCTAGTATCCGGACTACAGGAGGTGCCGGCGTAGTAACTAGGAGAGAGTCTGTGGTTTTATTAGTGAATACGGTATATTTAGACCCCCTAGGCTAAAGGCCGGAAGGGTGTTTTATTTATAGGTTTAAAGGTACTAATTCTAAGGGGTTTAGGAGTTTATAGTATTCTGATTATAGTGTTATATACGAGAGGGGGTGCCCGGATATTAAATTAAAGTTTAAAAAGTAGGGCGTCGAAGATCACGTGACCTTCGACGGCCTGCTAAAGTAACAGACGCTATAGTAAAAGACATATGTTTTAGGAGGTAGTAGAGTATATATTAAGGTAAACACGCTTTTAGCCTTAGGTAAGCTAAGTCGACCCTTGTTAAGGGAAGAATTAGAGCGTGAATTAGACCTGTTTCTTTAACAAGAGCCTACGGATAACGACCTAGAGTTAGCCTTACGAGCGCTTAGAGAGACCTTACTAGGAGCCTCTACTACTCGGGGATAGGAAGCGGGCCTAGAATCTAAAGACACTAAATTCCTTTCTTTTATTTCCTTCGTTCTATCCCTAGAACGTTATACCGAAGAGTATATAAGAAGTAAGGGAGAGGCTTAGAGGTTTATCTTCGAAGCTAATAAGGCCTATAAGAGAAAAGACTAGAAGGTAAGGCCGGTAAATAAGGGGGATAAGTCGGGAGCACGCCCTAGAGGGGAGCTAGACTAGTTTAAGCGCTCGAAGAAGAGGGAGTACCTACAGGAGTAGGTAGGGAAATACCGGGATTACTTACTCCTAAGGACGACTACGATTCTAAGAGGGAGTAGGTTAATA